>CAUYRH010027354.1:0-17131 GCA_963574655.1 Perodicticus potto | reverse complement strand
CAGATATCTGGCCTGAGGTTTTGTGTCCAGTCAGCCAAGCTATGCCTCTTTAGAGGACAATTTAAACCATTCACATTAATTGAAAACAATGATAAATCTTTAGAAAGTCCAGTGGACATTTTTAATCCTGTCATCACTGTGGAAAATGAAATTTGATAAAAAGTTTCTGAGTGAGTTTACTTTTGTGGTGGAGGTTTGCGCTGGTCATTATGGAGGATAGGTCTGAGAATATCTTGGAGAGCTGGTTTAGTTATAGGTAATTTCTTCAACATGTGGATGTTATTAAAGTATTTAATTTCTCCATCATAAATGAAACTCAGTTTAGCTGGGCACAGGATCCTGGGTTGAAAGTTCTTTTGTTTTAGGAGATTAAAAGTCAATGACCATTCTCTTCTAGCTTGAAAGGTGTGATCAGAGAGATCTGCAGTTATTCTAATATTCTTCCCCTTGTAGGTAGTCGATTTCTTACGTCTGGCTGCTTTCAGAATTTCCTCCTTCATATTAACTTTAGTGAACTTAATGTGCCTGGGGGACACAGTCTTATTTGGGTTGGGTTGTGCTGGGGTTCTGAAACTGTCTGCTATCTGAATTTCAGAATTTCTTGGCATGTCTGGAAAGTTCTCTTTCATCATCTCATAAAGAAGAGACTCTGTGCCTTCTGACGCCACTTCATCGTTTTCAGGTATCCCTATAAGGCGAATATTGGTTTTCTTTGAGTTATCCCAGAGCTGTCTGAGAGGATGATCTGTTTTTGCCTTCCATTTCTCTTCCTCGGAAGTTTGGGAGCATTTGAAATCATTGCCTTCCATGTCAGAAGTCCTTTGTTCTGCTTGCTCCATTCTGTTACTGAGGGATTCTACTGTATTTCTCATATCTTTGAGGGCTGTAACTTCTTGTCTCAATGTGTCAAAATCTTTGGTCATTTTGTCTTTGAATTCGTTGAATTCTTGAGGTCATCTTGGGTCATCTTTTGGATTACTGCTTGAAATTCTAATTCCATCTTTTCCTCCATTCCTCTGATCTTATTTGCTGTCCAGACTCTGAATTCAATTTCTGACATCTCAGCCATTTGCTTATGCCAGGGATCTTGTGCTGTATCTACCTTGTCGTTCCTTGGGGGAGTTGATCTACTCTGATTTGTCATATTGCCAGAGTTTTTCTGTTGATTCTGCCTCATGATTATTTTTCACTGTTGCCTAGACTGTCCTCAGAGTTGGGGAGGTGTCTCTCCCAGATCAGACCCTGGCAGGATCACTCTGTTGTTCCTGGATCTTTGTAGGGAGTGACCCTGTGTAGCTCCTCTGGGACTGCCCCACCCAGGGAGTTCCAGCTCCAGAGCAGCTCCGGAGTGTGGCATGCCCAGATCAAGCAACAGGGCATGGGATGGGGCACCTGGTGGCCTTTGCAAAAGGAGCCCGTGCCTCCATCAGTCTCTGGCTGGGAGGAGGACTCCAGAGGGAGGGCATGGGCCCTGCAGCCTCCTGAGTCCCTGGCCAGATGGGCGGGGCTGGTGCGGAGGCAGAGAGGGTAGGGGAGGAGGTGGGTTGCGTGGCTCCCGGAGTTTCTGGCCCAGGCAGGCAGGCAGAGGCCTGGCAAGTTCCTGGTGGAGTTGCTGGCTGGTGTGGGTGGCAGGTGGAGTCCCTTGCCACAGCATGCCAGGCTGCGAGCTGAGGCCTGGCAGAGTCCCTGGCTGCTGCTGGTGGAGGGCCGCCCATTGGGGCTGCGTGGGAATCCCAGCGGAGTTCTTGGTCACTACTCCAAGGCTCAGTGGGGTGCCAACTGGGGGCACACAGGGGTACCTGCGGAGTGGAGATCCTGGACACTGTGAGTGGCAGGCCTGGGGCACAGATCAGAGCCAGGTGGGGGTCCCGGTGGGTGGCAGGCTGAGGCTGGGTAGGGCACAGATTGGCACCAGGCAGGAGTACCAGCAGATTTCCTGGCCACTACTGGCGGCAGGTCAAGGCCAGGCAGGGTGCCAATCTGGGCCACACGGGGGTCCCGGTGGAATGGAGTTCCTGGCCGCTGAGGGCTGCGGGCATAGGGCATGGATCGGAGCCGGGCGGGGGGTCTCCGTAGGCGGCTGGCCAAGGCTGGGCGGGGCACAGATCGGCACTGCGTGGGAGTCCCAGGGGACTTCCTGGCCACTGCTGGCAGCAGGCTAAGGCCCAGTGGGGTGCAAGTTAGGGGGCATGGGAGTCCCAGCAGAGTTCCTGGCCGCTGCTGGTGTGGGCCAAGGCCTGGCTCAGGTCCGGGCCAAGTTCCTGGCCACTGCAGGCAGCGGGCCAAAGCTCGGTGGGGCACGGATCGAAGCCACATGGGGTTCCCGGTAGTGTCTCTGTCCTGTGGGCTCGTGGGGGCTCGGTGGGGCCCAGGAGTCTCTTACCTGGCAGGCTGCCTGGTCTGGCAGATAGGGAGGGTGGGTGCTGCTCAAGTCCTCCTCCCTCAGTTTCAGCAGAGGTCAGGCTTCTGGTGTGTCAGGTAAGGGGGGAAGTTTGTCCTGGACGTTCAGAATGGTGGAAAAGTTTAGTTCAGTTTTTCTGCCTGAAGCTTGGTTTCTGGAAGTTGCAGCTTGCCTCAGAGGTGACCTGCAGATATCACTTCTCTCTTTCTCTGCTGGGCTCCCAGTCTTCAGCTCAATTGGGAAGTTTCTGGAGATTATCTTTCCTTTTGGACAGGAGCCTCTGTCAGAAGCTGCTTCCAGTCAGCCATCTTGCCCCTCCCTCTATAGAACTGTATTTTATATGTGTATATATGTAAATAAATAAATAAATATATATATATATGTAATTCTGTATATGTATATAATACATGATCCTTCCCCACCTACCAAGGTCTGCTGAGTCCACCAACACCATCCATGCCTTCCTGGGTCTGAGCACCTGCCTTGAGGTTATCCACCTCCTGAGAGCCCAACTAGGCACCCCTTCCACTGTCTTTTACCCCTCCCCCCAAAAATATCAAGAGCAGAACAGAGAGAGGCAAGTCTTCTATGAACTTCAGGAAGATTATCCATCTGGAAATCCTAACTAGAAAATTCTCTCTCTTGCAGCAGCAGTGGGTGGGGCGGGTTCAGAGATATAAGGAGGAATGAGTAGGAGGCAGCATTTCCTCCTGAGTGAAGTTGCAACTTTTGTGTCCCTTTATGCTGCTTGGTTGGTTGCCATGGGTGAGGCTTATCACCAAGTGCTCAGTTCTCTGGGTCTAGCTGACAGGCCAGGCAAGAAGCTCATTTCCCTTAGGTGGCTTTTCCTAGGTGTCCATCTCCATGATGTGTCTATTGCCTCCCAGGAAACTTCACTGTCCCTTTAGTCCTCCACCACTCATGGATCCCAGACACCTGCTCAGAAGCCCTGGTCTTTCTTCCTGCAGGCCTTAGAGTCTCTCAGGTCTGCTTTCTTTTTCCTACATAGCTACTGTCTTCTCTAGTTCTTCATGTTCCTGTCACTGAAGACTGGTTATGAAATGGGGCAGGTGCCTCTAACTCCTTCTTCCAAGTTATTTTACTAAGGCTTGGCCATTCTGGTGAGTTGGGGGTCTCCTTTCACCTCAGGCTTAAGGACTCTGCACTGACTTGGCTGAACTTTTCTTGGAACTGCTCTAAAGCCTGAAACTCTTCTTAGCCAGCCCTCCTCACTTTTCTTTCTCCTTCCACAGGTGTCAGAACTGCATTATGGTCTGAGGCTCACCTCCCCTTATGTTTTTTTCCCCTATAACTCTCTTTCATTTCTAATCCCATCTTAATGTCTACTTCTTGGTGAACATGAATTAATTTATTAATGCAAATGCAGCCTCTCTTTTGTAGCACATGTGTTTGTAGAGGCAATGTAAGCAGGATCAAGATATTCTCTCCAAAATTCAGGTTTCTGAGATGCTTCACAGTGGGGCACACACATGTCCACAAGCTCAGGTGGAAAGATGCTGTCCTGGAGACTTTATTGTACCTCTCTATGTGTCTGGGATATACAGCTGTCCCTCACCCCTACTTAGAGACCTGGAGACCAGAGGCTGGTGCTAGAGCTAGAGCCAGGTGCCTGTGTGGGAAGGAGCCCAGGTAGGTGAAGCTCCATGTCTGGGAGGCTGGAGCAGGGAGATCCAGTGAGAGGAAGGTTGGGTATCCAGGTGGGCAGTAGAGGAGAACAGTAGACAGAGGAATACAGCAACCTGGGGATGGCTGAGGTTAGGGGTCTGACAACAGTATCCTCACCCTCAGGGTGATACTTTAATTCCTAAAGACAGAAATAGGGTTGATCCCTGGTCCCAGAGGAACAGGACCATGGCTGGGAAAAACTAGACACAGGTGAGATCAGGATGCTGGCCATGTTGGTTCAGTGCATTGCGGGTCCCACTGCATGATGGCAGGGCTCCTTGTACTCCTCCTGTCTGGGAGAGAAGTTAGAATGAGAGCCTAGGGCAGAAGGAACCTGAGGGTGTGGTTAGAAATAGGGGGGCAGTGGGAGTCTGGGGACAGAGATGTTGTTCTAGAAGTGGAGGAGGAGTGGGTGGCTCCTTAGGCACCTGAGCTATGCTGTGAGCCCTGGAAGAGGTTGCAGAAGGACCATGTCTTCTTGGAGGGCACTTGGCTGGGACACTGGTCAGGCTTAATCTGGGGTACATATTGCTTTGTGATAATCATCACCCCGAGGTCTGCATTTTGATGTGGGTGATGGATGTATGAACATTTTCCAAAGCACAAAATGATTGGTTCCACCCACTCTCCAGCAGCACTATGAGCTGGAAAAATTTGAAGGACCCCTGAAAGATGTTGAAAGTCCCTGGTAATGGTACTAATGGAAAATGTGGACATTTGGATGTGGATCTGACTGCTTTCTTTAGTCTTTACTTCCAATTTTCTTTCCAAATCCATCTTAACCCAAACTGTCACAAAGGGGAAAACTGACATACTGATCCTCTTCCTGGGCTCAGGCTTAAAAAAGGTACAAATAGCCAAAAATCTCTACCAGGGAGAGGGAGTAGCCAAGCCTTTCCTAATGCTGATGCTGCAATGTCAATTCTCAAATATGCTGAGCTGGCTGAGAAGCAGCAGAGCTGATGTAGGATCTCAGCAAATTCCAGGGAGCATATGGGTGCCAGTGGCAGGCAGTGAAGCCAGCTGTCCCTGTAGGCCTGGTGGCACAGAAGGAAGAGGCTGGGAGTTCAGGAGGACCACAGAAAGTGATGTTTCTCATGTTTGCCTCTTTGGGATAACCTTCCTGGTGCTAGTTAAAAATTCTCATTTCCAGTTCTATCTCCAGACTTGCTGCTTTGTAGTCTCCATATGGTGGCCCCAGAATATTTTTGTCAACCACATTCTGAAAACACTGGTACAGAGGAAAGTGCATTCTAAATCAGGAGATTTGGCCTTAACCTAATCTTCTATTGGTCCTCCTCTGAAAATGTGTGCTCTGACTTATGTCTGGTGGTTTCTATCCCTTACTATGACCTCAGACTGTGGCAACCTGCAGAGACCTTACTTTGATGGAAACAGAATACTGAGATTTAAAGGAATCTTTCAAAGGGCAGGGAAGAGGACATCAAATGCTAGCTATTTTTTAGATACTGTGCTGGGCATTTTTACATGCAATATCTCATTTATTTCTTTCAGTAAGCTGGGTAGGCAATAGTATTTCCTTTTATATAAGAGAAAAATGATGATCTCATAGGTTTAATAACTTACTCCAATCGTACATATAAAATGGAGGAGAGCTAAGATTTATTTGAACATTTTTTGATTGATATTAAATCCCTTCACCTTTCTTTTTTTTTCTTTCTTCCTTCAAGCTCTAGAGCCATTGATACAAATGTTTTCTTGAAACTAAATACATAATACATAAATTGAGATTAAGACAATATAGGAGTCAGCATAATCATATTCTGCTCCTTGGCTGGTTGAGGCCTCTTTGTGGCTGAGCCTAGTCATGATGCCAACCCACAGGCGATAGTCCATCACTAGTTTTGAAAGATCCACAGCCTATCCCAAACACAGCTGAAACTGTCACACAAACAGAGCCAGGCAGAGTACTAAGCAGTGAAAGTAAGGGTGAAGTGGTATATATTTCCCTGGCTGAGAGGCTTACATATAAGTTTTTGACCCACAAGCAGCTGAGCCCAGAAGACTCTAGCTACCTACTTAAAAGTGTTTTGGATCATCAAAATAGTGAAGGAGGATCAAGTGACTAGAACAAGGATTCCTTTTCAAAGGTCCCTGATATTTCCCTCCATCATACCCCAGAGAGGAGTACGTCAGATAACAAGGACCCTATCTTAGATATACGGTGCCATCAGCTTCCAATCTACCAGTCTACCTGCCCTGAGGAGGCCTCAGAATCAGAGGTGTCAACCATAATCATCTCCTCTCTCAGGCTGCCTTCTGCTTGTTGAAGATGGTTCCCTCTTGAGAAAGGCAAATGCTGGCAACTTCTCAGAGTCACTCTCACTGGAATCCAGTGAGAGCGATGACTTCTTTAGTGCTATCAATACATGGTATTAAATTAATTACCTCTGATATATCGTGCCATTCTTTCAACTGCCAAGTAGGACCTGGAACTAGATCTCCGGTAGCCTAAATCCCTTAACCTTTCTATGAAGTACATCACCTTTGAGATCAGTGAGATGCTTTATTTTGGGGAGGAAAAGGAGGCACAGAAGCATGGAGTGACTTACAGAGACTTACTGTGGGTCCAGGATGGGATCTTGGGATCCCTAGGTTCTGTTGTGGTGCTTGCTTTTCTAAGCCATGTAGACTCCTGATTGGGATATGAAATCATGATCCTGCATGCCCCATGGAGGTCTCCTCAGAACTCTTTCTGGTGTCAGAGCCTCTGCAGAGATTTGCACTCTAGACCAGTTATGTACTTCTTGGCTAGTTTCAAGCCTCTGTCTTTCTGCTGAGATCTCAGACCTTCATGTTATCCATCTCTCATTTACCATTTCCCAGGCATAAAAATGACTATGAAAACTACATCAAAGCAAATGTTTATAAGAGTCAAATCTTTTAGATGAATTTTTGAAAAAAAGTTTCTATTAAAATACTTTTAACAGGTCCTTGTGAAAACTTATTTTGTACTCATTAATAAATCAAAGAGAAAGGTTGCCAGGCGGGGGCGGGGTGGAGGGAATGTGGTGAGGGGACCACATATGACAAGTGGGCAGCAGGAGCTCACTGCTTAGTAGGCTGTGTTCTTTGACCTGGTGAACAAAGGCAGGCACATTTAGGTCATGGTTTTGTGCCCAGCAGTCTCAGGAGACTGAACCAGAGCATGAAGCTGTATAACCCTTTCTCTCTCCTCATTTAACTCCCTCTGCCCCACAACCTCACAGTGTTGTGGGAATTCAGGTTAACTTTCTTCTTTTCGCACTTCCTTTTGTGAAGTCCCTAATATCAGGGATACTTTCCCTGATTTTCTCTCTAATCAATTTTTACTCCTTCTCTAAAGCCACAATTCAAATTCTGCTTCCTTTATGAACATTTTTTCTTATCCCTCTCATGGAGATAATGGCTCTCCCACTCAGTGCTTGGCATCTCTTCCACTAAATACTGCCCTGTTTTGTACTACTTCCATGTTCATCTTATGTACAGGAAAACAAGGTTCTTAAGGGCAGAGAGTCTTGTATTTCTCATCTTGTCTTCCCTCATTGCTTAGCACAGTACTTTCTAGGGGCAACATCAACTGTTAGTCATGCACAATGGATCTCCCAACGTGGGACTCAACATTAAAAACACTTCAATATCTTTCAACCACCTAATTTATGAGTCTCCTCTTTCTGTAGAATTTTATGGAAACTCTTCTCACTGCCTTCAACTTATTTTCTCCTTTCTGAGGCTTTGCTTGGGGAAGAACCATTTTGTGTAGCAGTGATTTTAGAGCACATGATTGCATGCTAGGGCATAAAGAAATCTTGTTTCTTTCTTGATCAAGAGCCATCTTAAAGTCTGGAAGAGAAACCATGTTATCTGTCAACTTCAGGTGCTGGGACATGGTTTTCACTGTGGTTGAAGAGTGTATTTCTGTGCCTGAGGCAATTTTCAAGGACCCACACTGTGGAACTGATAGAGTTGAGGGAGAATCAAAGGCAACAGAATGAAGCCATAGGGTGGAGGGAACAGAAAGGGGCTCCCTCAGCTCTGTACCCTACAAGGATATCAGAAGGCTCACTGGAGTCCTTTGGGAAGAGCTGTGAAGAAAGTTCTTTAAGGAAAATTTTGTAAGGGGTTTGGGGAAGATGGCCAACTGGAGCCAGCTTTAAATAGAAGCTCCTGTCCGGAGGGAAAGATAATGGCCAGAAAGAACCCAATAAAGCTGAATATTGGGAGGTAAGCTGAGGGAGAAGATTGATAACTGAACATCATCCCTGCTGAGGCAATCTGTGATTCCAAAGCAAATTTCAGGTACAAAACCCATCCCAAAGAGGATGAGAATCTGCCCCCTCTCCTAAGAGAGTGGTTTCCTGTGTGTGGTCTAGAAGTCCACCCTCTGCAGAGACCAGAGTGTCTGTGGTTCCTTGCTAGGACTGGGCATTGCATGGACCATAGCAGCACAGATGTGCTGAAACTGACTTGAGTAGAAGTGGAGAGAGGCACAGGGAGGAGGGCGAAAGTGCATATCAGTGGTGGGTGGAGGTGTGGGAACACATGTGAGGACACCTGCCACACAGCAGTGATAGTAGAGCAATCCCACCAGGGTCAAATTTTGGAGAGACACCTCCCCAATTCTGTGGATTGCCAGAGGGAGCCAGAACTCACCCTATAGGAGTACCAGAGGAGCAATGTGGCTGGGGCAGAGGCCCCATTTCTGAGGGAGAAAAACATTCACCGCATTGTTAACTCCTGGCTTGGAACAAACTTAGGTAAAACTCTCCCCAGTTTACACTGAGCACCCAAGGGAATGCTCAGGCTTCAGGTCCCCCTGACAGCTGATGGCAGAGTGTGGCAGCCTGGCTGAGGAGGCATTAACTCCTCTTTGACTCTGGCAGGTGCAAATCCTTGGTGTATTTGCTCATTGGAAGGGTTCCCAGTGACTGGGTGTGGTAGAGGTGCAAGGTGGGGAAGGAGTTGCCAGCCCCCCTGGACTAACTATTTTGCTTGGCAGGCCTTTCTGACTCCACGGAGCACTGGAGCAAGTCACACTTGAGCTGCCAGTGGACCCCTGCTGTCTAGTTTCTGGAGACCTGCTGAACTCTCCCACTTGATCAGTGACTGAGCTAACCGGGACAATTGGGTTGGAACTCTTGATCTGGACCAGCCTCCCAGGGACCCTCCAAGGTTGAGCCATGGTTGTGTTGTAGTGGGAGAATCTGATACTCCTCTTCCAGTTGTTGCCCATGGCAGGCAGGGTGTCTTAGTTGCTTGTATTTTTCCCCAGCTGATATTTCAGCTCAAAGCCACTGATTCACTAGGATTGGATAGAGGCTAGCTGAATACAAGACAGAGCCACCTAGCCCCATCACACTGAGCAGGTCCCCGGAGTCTCAGGCTGTAGTACTGAATAGGACATTTGTAAATCTGTAGGGGAAAAGCCATAGTCACCAGTCCCAGCTGTTTGGTAAAGGGCTGGTTAATTACAACTCCAGGAGCCCTCAATCCAATTTCACCTTACCAGTTTCTCTAGCCAAACTGCAAGAAATAATCGTAGGGTAGAATCAGCAGAAAAACTCTGGCAACATGAATAATCAGAGTAGATCAACTCCCCCAAGGAACAACAAAGAAGACACAACAGAAGATGCCATTCATAAACAAATGGCTGAAATGTCAGAAATAGAGTTCAGAATATGGATGGCAAATAAGATTAATAGGATGGAAGTAAAGGTGGAATTAGAAATTCAAGAAGTAGTTCAGAAGTTGTCTCAAGACATCAATGAATTCAAAGACAAAATCTTCAGGGATTTAGACACAATGAGGCAAGAAATTTCAGTCCTCAAAGAATTGAGAAATATAGTAGAGTCACTCAGTAACAGAATGGAACAGGCAGAAGAAAGGATCTCTGACATTGAAGACAAAGTTTTCGAATGCTCCTAAATGCTCAAAGAGGCAGAGAAGTGGAGAGCAAAAACTGGATCATTCCCTGAGAGAGTTGTGGGACCACTCCAAAAGAGCAAATATTTGCCTTATAGGAATTCCTGAAGGAGAAGAGGATGGTCCTAAAGGCACTGATGCTCTACTGCAAGATATAATGGAGGAGAATTTCCCCAGCATGGCAAGAGATACTGAAATTCAGATAGCAGACAGTTTCAGAACCCCAGAATGACTCAATCCAAATAAAGCATCTCTTAGACACATTGTAATTAACTTTCCTAAAGTTAATATGAAAGAGAAAATTCTGCAAGCATCCAGACATAAGAAAATCATAACCTACAAGGGGAAACTATTAGAATGACTGAAGATCTCAGCTGAACCTTTTCAAGCCAGAAGAGGATGGTCATTGACCTTCAATTTACTAAAACAAAACAACTTTCAGCCCAGGATCCTGTATTCAGCTAAACTAAGTTTCATCTGTGATGGAGAAAGCAAATACTTTAATGAGATACACATGTTGAAGAAATTTGCCATTACTAAATCAGCTCTCCAGGATATTCTCAGACCCATCCTACACAATGACCAGCACAATGCTCTGCCATGAAAGTGAACTCATTCAGAAATTTTTGAACAAAACCCAACATCTACAGTGATGAAAGGATTAAAAATGTCCACTGGACATTTGAAAAACGTGACACCCAAAACACTACCAGGCTTATCAATACTCTCAATTAACGTGAATGGTTTAATCAGGTGTCCTCAAACTTTTTAAACAGGGGGCTAATTCACTGTCCCTCAGACCATTGGAGGGCTGGACTATAGTTTAAAAGAAAAAACAACTATGAAGAAATTCCTATGCACACTGCACATATCTTATTTTGAAGTAAAAAACAAAACGGAAACAAATACAATTCACACCAATGCATGTGGCCCGTGGCCATAGTTTGAGGACCCTCTGGTTTAAGTTGTCCTTTAAAGAGGCACAGGTTGGCTGACTGGATATCTGCAATATCTACTGCATACAAGAATCTCATCTTACCTTAAAGGATAAAAATAGACTCAGAGTGAAGGGATGGACATCTATAATTCAGGCAAAGGGAAGTCAGAAAAAAGCAGGGGTTGCAATTTTATTCACAGATACAATAGGCTTTAAACCAATAAAGGTAAGAAAAGGTAGGAATGATCACTTCAGGTAGTGCCTGTGGCTCAGTGGCTAGGGTGCTTGCCCCATATACCTAGGGTGGCGGGTTTGAATCCGGCCCTGGCCAACCAACTAGAACAGCAGTGATAACTGCAACAAAAAATAGCTGGGCATTGTGGCGGGTGCCTGTAGTCCCAGCTACTCGGGAGGCTGAGGCAAGAGAATCACCTAAGCCCAAGTGTTGGAGGTTGCTGTGAGCTGTGACACTATGGCACTCTACCTACTGAGGGCAACAAAATGAGACTATATCTCAAAAATAAACAAAAAAAGATGGTCACTTCAAGGAAAATTTGTCAAGGGAAACACTCAACATGAAGAGATTTCTATTATTAACATTTATGTGCCCTACCAAAATGCTCCTCAATTTATAAAGGAGACCCTAACAGACGTGAACAATTTGATGTCTTCCTACATCATAATAGTTGGGGATTTTAACACCCCTTTGGCAGTGTTGGATAGATCCTCCAAGAATAAACTAAACAAAGAAATATTTGACTTAAACTTGACCTTACAACAAATAGATTTAACAGACATCTACAGAACATTTCATCCTAATAAAACTTAATACACAATCTTCTCATCAGTCCATGAGATATTCTCCAAAATTGATCATATTGTAGGTCACCTCAAGTCTAACCTCAGCCAGTTTAAAAGAATAGAAATTATTCCTGTATTTTCTCAGACCATCATGGAATAAAAGTTTAACTCAACAACAACAGTAATCTTCATACTCAGACAAAGTCATGGAAACTAAATAACCTTATGCTGAATGATAGCTGAGTCATAGATGAGATTAAGAAGGAAATTACTAAAGTTTTGGAAAATAACAACAATTCATGTGAATTATCAGAAAGAACCTGTGGGATACTGCAAAGGCAGTCCTAAAGTGAAATTTATAGCATTGTAAGCCTTCCTTAAGGGAATGGAAAGATAGGAAGTCAATAACTTAATGGGACATCTCAAGCAACTGGAAAGGGGAAGACCATTCCAATCCCAAACCCAGTAGAAGAAAAGAAATAACCAAAATTACAGCAGAATTGAATGAAATTGAAAACAAAAGAATCATTCAAAAGATCAATGAATCAAAAAGTTGGTTTTTTGAAAAGATTAACAAAATTGATAAACCTTTGGCTAACCCAAACAGAAACAAAAAAGTAAAATCCCCAATATCATCAATTAGAAATGATAAAGGCGAAATAACAACAGACACCTCAGAAATTCAAAAAATCCTTAATGAATACTATCAAAAACTCTATTCTCAGAAATATGAAAATCTGAGGGAAATAGACCAATACTTTGATGCACACCACCCTCTTAGACTCAGACAGAAAGAATTAGAAATGTTGAATAGACCTATATCAAGGTCTGAAATAGCATCAACTTCACCAAATCTCCCAAAAAAGAAAAGTCCAGGACCAGATGGCTTCATATCAGAATTTTCCAAACCTTTAAAGAGGAACTAGTACCTCTATATTACATAACCTTTTCCGAAACATAGAAAAAGAAAGAATACTTCCCAACACATTCTATGAAACAAATATCACCCTGATCCCCAAACCAAGAAAAGATCCAACAATGAAAGAAAATTATAGACCAATATCATTAATGAATATAGATGCAAAAATATTCAAGAAGATCATAGCAAACAGAATCCAGCAACACATCAAACAAATTATACACCATGACCAAGTTGGTTTTATCCCAGGGTCTCCCAGGTTGGTTCAGCATATGTAAATCTATAAAAATAATCCATCACATAAAGAAAATAAAAAACAAAGACCATATGAGTCTCTCAATTGATGCAGAAAAAGCTTTTGATAATATCCAGCATCCTTTCATGATCTGAACACTTAAGAAAATAGGCTTAGACAGGTCATGTCCTAAACTGATAGAGGCCACCTGCAGCAAACCCACAGCCAATATCATATTGAATAGAGTAAAACTGAAATCATTTCCACTCAGATTAGGAACTAGGCAATGATGCCCATTGTCTCTACTGCTATTCAACTTAGTAATGGAAGTCTTAGCCATCACAATCAGGCAAGAGAAGGCGATCAAGGGTATGCAAATCGGGTCAGAGGAGTTCAAACTCTCTCTTCACTGATGATATGATACTATACCTGGAAAACCCCAGGGAATCAACTACAAAACTCTTAGAAGTGATTCAAAGAATACAGCAGAGTCTCAGGTTACAAAATCAATACTCACAAATCAGTAGCTTTTATATATACCAGTAATCAAGCTGAAAAAATAGTCAAGGACTCTATTCCTTTTCTAATAGTGCCAAAGAAGAAGAAATGGGAATTTGTCCTGGGAATTTACCTAACAAAGGACATGAAAAATCTCTATTAAGAGAACTATGATACTCTGAGAAAAGAAATAGCTGAAGACGTTAACAAATGAAAAAACATACCACGCTCATGGCTGGGAAGAATCAACATTGTTAAAATGTCCATACTACCCAAAACAATATAAAAATTTTTAAAAAAATTTTTTATTTTTACATATACATATGTTAATTAGGTTTTCACTTTTTGCCTTCACAGAATTTAAAAGACTTAACAATAATTTTTATAACAATATAAAATTCAATGCAATCCCCATTAAAACACCACTGTCTTAATTTAAAAATCTGGAAAAAATAGTACTTCATTTATATGGAATCAGAAAAAACCTTGAGTAGTCAAGACATTACTCAGAAATAAAAACAAATGAGGAGGAATCATGCTACCAGACTTCAGGCTATACTATAAATGATACTGGCACAAAAACAGAGAGGTAGATGTATGAAACAGAATAGAGAATCAAGAGATGAACCCAGATACTTATCATCATTTGATCTTTGATAAGTCTATCAAAAACATAAATTGGGGGAAAGATTCCCTATTTAACAAATGGTGCTGGGTGAATTGGCCGGTGACTTGTAGAAGATTGAAACTGGACCCCCACCTTTTACCATTAACAAAAATTGATTCTCAGTGGATAAAACATTTAAACTTAAGACATGAAACTATAAAGATACTTGAAGAGAGTTCAGGGGAAACACTTAAATAAACTGGCCTGGGAGAATATTTTATGAGGAGGATCCCCCCCAGGCAATTGAACCAACATCCAAAATATATTACTGGGATCTGATCAAACTAAAAAGCTTCTGCACAGCCAAGAACACAGTAAGTAAAGCAAGCAGACAGACCTCAGAATGGGAGAGGATATGTGCAGGTTATGTTTCTGACAAAGGCTTATTAACTAGGATCCACAGAGAACTCAAACTTATTAAGAAGAAAAGAACAAAGACTTGAACAGAAGCTTCTCAGAAGAAGACAGGTGCATGGTCTACAGACCCATGAAAAAATCCTCATCATCTTTAATCATCAGAGAAATACAAATCAAAACTACTTTGAGATATCATCTAACTTCAGTAAGATTACCCCACATAACAAAACTCCAAAACTACAGATGTTGGCATGGATGTGCAGAAAAGGGAACACTTCTGCACTGTTGGTGGGAATGCAAACTAATACATTCCTTTGGAAAGAAGTTTGGAGAACACTTAGGGAAATAAAAGTAGACCTGCCATTTGATCCTGCAATTCCTCTATTAGGTATATATCCAGGAGACCAAAAATCACTTTACAACAAAGATATTTGCACCAGAATGTTTATTGAAGCTCAATTCATAATTGGCAAGTTATGGAAGCAGCCCAAGTGCCCATCGACCCATGAATGGATTAACAAATAGTGGTATATGTATACCATGGAATATTATGCAGCCTTAAAATAAGATGGAGACTTTACCTCTTTTATGTTTACATGGATGGAGCTGGATCATATTCTTCTTAGTAAAGTATCTCAAGAATGGAAGAAAAAGTATCCAATGTACTCAATACTATTATGAAATCAATATATAATTACCTACACCTTCAAATGAATGATAAAACACAACTATAGTCCAGAAAAAAGGAGGGAAGAGGATGGGGGAGGCTGGGTGGAGGGAGGGTAATCAGTGGGACCTCACCTATGGTGCATATTGCAAGGGTACATGTCAAATCTAGTAAGAGTAGAGTATAAATGTCTTAACTCAATAATTTAGTAAGTGAGGCGAAGGTTAACCAGTTTGATGTAAGCATTTCAACTTGTATATAAAATCAGCACATTGTACCACATAAATGCATTAATGTACACAGTTATGATTTAATAAAAAAATTAAGAGGGGGCGGTGCCTGTGGCTCAGTGAGTAGGGTGCCGACCCCATATACCAAGGGTGTTGGGTTCAAACCCGGCCCTGGCTGAACTGCAACAAAAAAATAGCCAGGCGTTGTGGCAGGTGCCTGTAGTCCCAGTTACTTGGGAGGCTGAGACAAGAGAATGGCCTAAGCCCAGGAGCTGGAGGTTGCTGTGAGCCATGAAGCCATGGCATTCTACCAAGGGTGACAAAGTGAGACTCTGTCTCTAAAAAAAAAAAAAAACTTAAGAGGGGAAAAAAAAAGAAAAATTTTGTGGCAGACTAGGAAGAAGGAGGACTGACACCAGAGATGTTTTTCAGAGAAGTAGCAGATTGGGGCAACTAAGGCTAGAGGCTGAGTAATAGGAGAACTGCTAATTTTTGGAGTGGAAAGAAATACACTGAGCTTGAATTCTAGCAGCTTCAAAAAGGCCCAATGGGACTCAGGTAGACAAGACCTGAATTTTCAAATGACTGAGAGAACACATTAAAATGCTTTTGGCTTTGGAAAGGAGGGTAACTTGGAAAAGGGAAATATCATATAAGTTGTATCCTGGACTTTGGACTCACCTAGTTTTATTTAATTTAATTAATTAATTTATTTATTGAGACAGAGTCTCACTATGTCACCCGTGGTAGAGTGCTGTGGTGTCACAGCTCTCAGCAATTCTCTAACTACTCCAATTCTTGGGCTTAAGTCAGGGGTCCTCAAACTTTTTAAACAGGGGGCCAGTTCACTGTCCCTCAGACCATTGGCGGGCCAGACTATAGTTTAAAAAAAAAAACTATGAACAAATTCCTATGCACACTGCACATATCTTATTTTGAAGTGAAAAAACAAAATGGGAACAAATACAATATTTAAAATGAAGAACAAATAAAGTTAAATCAACAAACTTATCAGTATTTCAATGGGAACTCTGAGCCTGCTTTTGGCTAATGAGATGGTCAATGTCCAGTTCCATATTTGTCACTGCTAGTCATAACAAGTGATGCAAGTGTGAATGAGTTTAGTCTAGATTTGGTTGGAGATTTCAGATGTTTCATTCTGGAAAAAGTCTGTTCACAGACACAAGTGCTGCCAAAGATGGTTGCCATTTTGAGTGCATGGTTCCTGAGATTAGGATATGTCTCAGAGGGGAGAGATGCATAGAAATTAGGAAGGCTGCTTAACTTGAATGCGTCTTTCAGAGAGTCACAATTCTGCAGTTCAGCCAGTTCCATTTGGTAAATTGTATCCATATTTTCTTTCTTTCTTTTTTTTTATTTCAAGATATTTCATTCTTTTTTTTTTTGAGACAGAGACTAAAGCTGTCACCCTGGATAGAGGAGTGCTGTGGCATCACAGCTCACAGCAACCGCCAATTCCTGGGCTCAAGTGAGTCTCCTGCCTCCACCTCCCAAGCAGCTGGGACCACAGGCACCCACCACACTCCTGGTTTTTTTTTTTTTTTTTTTTTGGTTGCAGCCGTCATTGTTGTTTGGCGGGCCCAGGCTGGATTCGAACCCACCAGCTCGGGTATACGTGGATGGCGCCTTAGCCCATTGAGCCACAGGCACCAAGCCAAGATACTTTATTCTTAAAACAGGTCACAACACTAAGCTTTTGGCCCATTCTGCCACTGTACAAGCTACAAATGCTTGCTGAACAGCAGAAGGGTGCTCTTTCATAGCATGTCTAAAAAGTGAATAAAAATCCA
>CAUYRH010027353.1:0-50307 GCA_963574655.1 Perodicticus potto | reverse complement strand
TTCTTTTTTTTTTTTGAGACAGAGTCTCAAGCCATCACCCTGAGTAGAGTGCCGTGGTGTCACAGCTCAGTAACCTCAAATTCTTGGGTTTAAGTGATTCTCTTGCCTCAGCCTCCCAAGTAGGAGGGATTACAGGCGTCCACCACAATGCCTGGCTATTTTTTGGTTGTAGTTGTCATTGTTGTTTGGCAGGCCTGGGCTAGATTTGAACCTGTCAACTCTGGTGTATGCGGTTGGTGCCCTAGCTGCTGAGCTAGAGGCACTGAGCCAGGAAAATGGATATTTCAATTTAGCAGTATCTTTCTTAGATTTTGTTCCTAGTCTTTATGTAATATACTGGATGAAAAGTGGAACTACTTGTCAGCTGATAAGGATGCTAGGTATCTTTTACTGGGAGTCAGAGATAAATTTTATTTTTTTCTTTTAAGATAGGTCACACTTATGACTTGTATTAGATTTACGGTCAAATAGAATCCTGGATTTATTTACTTATACTGTATGCTGGGAAGCTTGGGTCTCTCCAATTAGATATTTTTGTAATTTTTTCACTTTTTGTACCTAGGTATAAGACTTTAAGACTTTCCACTTTTCCTTATAAAGTTTATCCTTTCAAAATCTGAATTAAATTATCTTCCACCTTCACTTTATATGAACATTTAATTAGGCTGCTTTTTATGTCTTTGTCCAGATCTTTGGTCTTAATGTTAAGTAGGACACAGCCAAGGGCAGTGCCTTTTGGCAAACTTCTGAAACTCTTTCAAATCAGGTTGATTTGAACATTAAGAAACTTTAGCAATCTAAAAATGTTTTATAATCCAGTCTAAATCCCTCCCATTTTGTTTCCAAGGCCATTGTAAGATTGCCTGTTAAAAGTCTTTCCAAAATCTGGATACAGTATCCTAGTAGCTTTCTCTTAGCCTATTTTACAGTCAAAACTATACTAAACAAAAAATGAAGATGGCTTGTGTTAGTCACTGGCGGCATCTGTGGCTCAGTGAGTAGGGCACTGGCCCCATATACCAAGGGTGGTGGGTTCAAACCTGGCTCTAGCCAAACTGCAACAACAACAACAAAAATAGCCTGGTGTTGTAATGGGCGCCTGTAGCCCCAGCTATACGGGAGGATGAAGCAAGAGAATCACCTAAGCCCAAGAGCTAGAGGTTGCTGTGAGCTGTGACGCCATGGCCCTCTACCAAGGGTGACTAAGTGAGACTCTTGTCTCTAAAGAAAAAAAAAAAAAAACAAAAACCAGAAACAATTTAAATCATAACTAAAGAGGGGATTTAATGCAGGGAATGCAAGTCAAGAAGTACTGAGGCACCAAAATAGGAATGAGGCAATCCAGGGATTGGCAATAAAGAAGCCACAGCAGAGACAAATGAGAGAAAGAGTATTCCTGAAGCCCAGGGGCCAGGCCCCAGTGGGAGATGGAAGCCTGGAGGCCCATCTGGGGAGAGCTAGAAAATGGAAGAGATCTAGCCTTTGTTTTACCCCAATGCCTCCTTCACACCTTCCCTGCAAATTCTGTCTCACTGTTCCCCCCAATCCTCCAATCTCCTGCCACTGCCTCTGACTAGCTAAAGCCAGGTGGAAGCTGGTACACAGGAGACGAGAAGTTCAGTCTGTGCCATTTGGGATGTAAGGCAGTGAGCAGGACAAACAGACTCCCAGATAACACATCTGACAATGACCTTTCCCCCAGAAACTTTAGTAATTCTGTTTTCATCTTCTTTTCTATAGCTTCAAACATTATATAGCATTACTAGAATAATTTTCAAAAATTTCTAGAAATTAAGTTTATGTTTTATTCTTTTTAAAAATTAGTTTTTTTTTCCTTTTTGTTCCTATTAGTTCTTCTAGTTCATACAACTTGTCAAAGATTATTGAAATCTCATTTGCAAGGTTTTCTAGTATTCTCCAATTTGTTTTTCTGCTGTTCGAAACCTGAATTAGTATACTAAGACAATATACTTATATTTTATAACTTACTTTTTTTTTTCTTACTTTTTATAACTTTGGTTTAACATAAACTTTTTTAACCTGTATGTTCTGGCTTGAACTTTCCCTTGATCCCTCCCCCAAATGGTGACAGAATTACAATTATATTCTTTTGCCTTCTCTTGGTTTTTTTTGTTCTTTGTTGTTGTTGTTGGCTTTACTTTCTCAAGTCTAGACACAGTCAATTTCTACCTTTATCTAGCTCCAAACAGTTAAAAATAGCTTTACGGGTTCTTTATTTTCTTAATTAGTATTTTTGCCAAGTCCTACCTCAGACTGGATTTTAGAGTAACTTTTTTCTTACTACTTGATACCAATCTTTTGAATTTTTATATTCTTCCTTGGTTATTTGTTATACAAAGTTCATATTCTTTTACAAATGAATTCATTAGTATTTATGAGCAATTAAAACTTAAAAAAATATCCCCTATTCTCTTACTGAGATTGTGTGTGTCTTTGTGTTAGTGTGAGAGAGACCCCATTTGATCTTGGGCCTTATTCCCGTACAGCTTTTTTAAAAAATCACCTTCCCTTTAGTCTAATATATTTGACCCTTTATTTTATTTATTTATTTATTTATTTATTTTTATTTTCTTTGAGACAGAGTCTCACTTTGTCACCCTTGGTAGAGTGCTTTGGTGTCACAGCTCATAACAACCACAAACTTATGCCTCAAGTGATTCTCTTACCTCAATCTCCCAAGTAGCAGGGACTATAGGCACCCACCATAATGCCCGGCTATTTTTAGAGATGGGGGTCTCATTCTGGCTCAGGCTGGTCTCGAACTCATGAACACAGGCAATCTACCCGCCGTGGCATCCCACAGTGCTCAGATTACAGCATGAGCCACCATGCCCGGCCTATGTTTGACTCTTTAAAGCACTATCCTTCTAAGCAGTTTAGTTTCTTTCCTCTTACTATAAAAATTATTACAGATAAAACCTGATTTGTTTTTGATATTTATTCCACTGCATATTAGGCATTTCCACAAGGCATAAACAGAATCTGGAAATAGCTATAAATGTAGTAGCTTTATAAGATGTCATTACTCTTTAATGTGAGAAAATTACATATTGAGAGGCAATTTCAAAAGGTAGGGATTCTGGAGACAGATTGTCTAGGACTACTGAAGCTCTGGCACTGCTTAGCTATTTTCCCTAAACTTTTCTGTGCCTCAGTTTCCCAAGCTATAAAATGTGGTTGTTCATATTATATGCCTTAGAACACTGTGAGGTTCAATAAGGCATGTGTAATAGCTCTTAAAATGGTACTTTAATAAAGAACAAAAACAATGCATTGTGATAACCATTTCTCTGAGGACTTATGCCATTTAGAATAAATGTTACCTATTATTATTAATAGTAATACTCATATTAGTATAGTATCATTAATAGCATGATATGTCTTTGGCAGACTAACTTGCTTTGCTCTAATTTTTCCTTCTAGAGTTGAATGACTCTATTGCTGGGAAAAAGACATACTGAACAAAATTACATTCAGGAAGATCTCAAATCAGTTATCTTTCAAGAAGCAACTCTAAAAAATAAGTAAGTAAGCTCATTCTACTTCTGGGTACATGCATCAGTACTTTAGTGAAACCTGCAAACGTGCATACAAACTACATTACACACAGATACATGGATGTGCACACAGACAAGCACAGAGTGGACAGAAATGAACATAAATCAATGTAAACTCAAGGGAATAAAACTGCATCATGGGAAACACAGAATTAATGTCTGTTATTAATTTAGTTGAGCTGCCCTCAAACAGGGCTGGTGTTAATCAGACCTTGAAATAGTACACTCCTTAGTAAATAACAATTTATTCTTCTATTATTATTTTAAATTGGACAATAAACTCTTTTAAAAGTGAGAATGTGAAATCATGTGGACATTTTCCTGGGATGGAATTCTCACGAGTGCATTCAAAGAACTTAAAATGTTAATGTTTTAAATCAAATGATGGGCATAAATATTTAATACCTATTGTCTGTTCCCTTGGGTGGTACTTTACTCTATTTTTTATAACTGTAACTTGGGAGGCATAAAATATATTCTGTCCTCCTTTGTATTCTCCTCCAAGGCTATCTTAGCACTTTTCAAAAAGAAGGTGGTCAAAAGCTAATAGCTAATTGTGTTAAATCAGATGGTTCATTAGTTCTGAGGTAACTGATAAATCTAAAATGCATCCTTAGTCACACCAGGCAAGTTACTTTTGGAGTCTATTAAAAAATGCTAATTATGACCATGCTATTGCTTGGCCCAGACTGGAAATCAAGCTGTCCTTAGTTATACCTCCCAAGAGCACTAGTGAAAGTAATCACCAATATTTTAATTTTACCTCTGCCAACAGAACCATACTGAGGTTTCCCACTGTTTTGTGTAATCAGAAAGGCCTGGCAGTGATGTGCTAGAAGAAACGTAACTCACTCCCAAAAGAAAATAAAAAACGTTGGTCCTAAGGATATACGTGTTGCATGATGCACAAAAAGTTATCCTCTACAAAATGACTACAATGAAAAAAATTCAACAAATACTAAAGGGGTAAGATAAAATTGCTGCAAAGGGATTATATTTTATGTTCCTGGGTTCAGGAAGGCTGCCATTTTTTAGACCAGGTAAGTCATTACCTTAGGTTCAGCATTTATTATTAGGGACTCACTTTAGAGATGTAATAAATTATGCTTCACAATGCCTTTATTTCTTTGAATTAAAGACACTTTTAAATATGTCCTTTTCTGAAAATGTTAAGATATTGACTTGTTTCTTTAATGTATTCTTCTTTAAAATACTTAAATGAAATTATAAGGAAAAGATAATAAATAATGTATACTACATAAGTAAATCCATAGAAGTAGAAGCCATCTAACTGGTACAGGCTAAATATCCTTTATCTGAGACTCTTGGTATCAGAAGTGTTACCAATCCCAGATTTTTTTTAGATTTTGGAGTATGTGCATACACATAATGAGATATTTCGGAGTTAGGACTCAAGTATAAACATGAAATTCATTTATGTGTCATATATACAGACTAAGCTAATTTATACTATATTTTTAATAATTTTGTGCATGAAACAAAGTTTGTATATTTTGAACTATCAGAAAGCAAAGGTGTCAGGCATGGAATTTTCTACTTGTGAGGTCCTATCAGCACTCAAAGTTTCAGATTTTGGAGCATTTAAGATTTTTGAGTTTTAAAGTAGGGATGCTCAACCCGTACTCAGAAATGATAAGTAGCTCCAAATATATCACATTATTTTACTCAATTATACTTTGTCTTTCATCGTCTATTATAAAGGAGAAATCAGATAGATTAAACAGAAGACAGTGAGAAAACAGAGCTACTGCCTCTAATAAAGAAGTTTCAATTTCAAAATCTCTGCTTTTTAGTAAAAAGCCAATGTTTTGCAGCCGAGGTATATTAACAAACATTTTGTCCTAGCTCGTTATCTGCCAAAACAGTGTAGACACAGCTCTAGGATGGCATTTAGCAGCATTTCCCAAGATGTGCATTTCTCCCATGATTAAATAAAATATACACTGGTTGACAGTTTCGGAGAATAGCATTGCGGCTAAGAAAATTCAATTCTCTTTATCATAAAAGATAGCTGGTCACAGAACAGTGATCTAAGCTGCTCTCAACACTAAAATCTGGGCATATTTAATAGTTTTCTATTTGGTTTGCTGAAACAATTGGGCTAGGTGAAATGGTGATTTGAATATTTCTCTTGACTCACTATTTCTTCAGAAATGGTATACCTCCTGAAGATTCTGGATGGGATGGAGGTGGGCTTTGCTCCCTAAGGTCACCTGCTGGAGTCTCCCAGAGATGTTAAGGGTAAGTCCTATGCTCTGAAGTTGGTGCAATTGGGAATGAAATGAAAACTTTTAGGAGTTTTCTAAAAATAACTCATATCTCTGTATGAAAAGATAATGAAAAAAAGTGCCTTAACTGCACTGTAAGTTTTAGAATTCACTTACATGACAACAGTATAGGAAGAGCTAAGGTGAGATTTGAGGTCTAGGTTCTGAGCTTGAGAGGGTTACAAGAGGATGGAGAGCATAATGCACATCACTAGCATATAAAGAAATACCAGAAAACCAAATGGTGCCACACCTCCATCAAATGCCACCAGTAATGACTCGTGATGGATGATCTACAGTGACTGTCTGCCATCTGTCCTCAGGACAGATGTGCCTCTTTCCAAACTCAACTATTTACTTGGCTAGCAATCTCCTCCCTTCTCCACTCTTCTAGTATTGGATTTCCTCAGTTACTCCTTCTCCCTCACTATCTTTCACTTCTTCTTTTCTGCTAACAGGGCTTGCCCATTTCTATCAAACATCCAGGCTTCCTGAAGAAGGGCTCCAAGGTCAGGGCCAAACACTCCTGTTCAGTTGAGGTCATCTTCTTTGACTCCTCTTTCTCTGTGCCTCTCACTCATGGACTCTATCAGCAAACCTGACTTCCCCTCGGTATCTGTTTCTATTAAGTCCCCCTCTAGTCCTGGTACTTTACTGTCTTGCACCTGATGCCCACAGGAACTTTCCATTCCATTCCATACATAGATGCTGAGAGAATCTTTTCCAGGTGCTGCTTTTATCACTGCCTACTCCTGCCCCAAATCTTTAAAGGCTCCTATTTTCAAGCACCAACTTCTTTGCTCTGTGCTAAACACATTCCTAATTCTGACTTGCAGCGACACTTTGCTTTCATCTTCATCAGTCTTCTCTACTCTTGCCAATCCGATTTACATGTTGTGTCTACCTGTCTCGTTTGCTTGCCTTTATCATTTTGCTTTATCTCATCTCTCCATTTAATTCTGTGTAAGTCACTAGCTCATGTGTATTTGGGTGGTCAGGTATAAAAGAAGGAAGTGGGCAAGTACAAGTAATGATGCTGGTCTCAGACTCGGCTTAGCAGGGAAAGGAGAGGGTGGTGTCATCTGGAGAGCACTCACTAAGAGGGCAGCCACTAGTCAGCTCTGACCAACTGTTCTGGTGGAGGAAGTTCAACCCAGTATTTTCAGATCCTCTAAATTTCTAGAAGTCCGAAATCTGCATTTATTTGAAATATAACTTTTAAATATGCCACTAATTAAAATGTAAAATATGATACAGGTTAACAGAACGTGAGCAAATTATCTTTGCAAAGGGATGTGGTTCAAATGCTGCTCATTTCGGGGCAGTGCCTGTGGTGCAAAGGACTAGGGCGCTGTCCCCATATGCTGGAGGTGGCGGGTTCAAACCCAGCCCTGGCCAAAAACTAAAAAAAAAAAAAAAAAAAACCAAAACAAAACAAAACAAATGCTGCTCATTTTAACCTTAAGTAATTGCTAAATAAATCCATCAAGAATCATCTTTATGCTTAGTTTCCAGAACATTCCTGCTAATATTAATTTTCTCCTTCCCTAGTTTCATGTGTTCACTTTGTGTATTACTCATTACTCAAGTGGAATCTCATCTTTTCACTGCATTATTCCTTCTAAAGTCAACGTGCACTATTTATTTCTTATAACTTACTTGTTTCATCTCTCCACAACTAGAGAATAAGCTCCATGTGGACAGGAGTTGTAATACCGTAATTTCCTATAACACCCCCGGTCTCTTCCAAACTGTATTCACAACAGGCACTTATTTAAGGGTGTAAGATGCATCTTGGCAGTTTTTAAAGTATAGATATTTTTTAAAAGAAAATATGAGCTCCATTCCTTTGACAGCACTCTTGAACAATCTTGTCATCTTATTCAGCCACATATATATGTGTAGGAGTAAGCTGTCTTCCACAGCAACGTTTATAATACATATATTCCTGTAACAAGGAACTTGCCCAGTCTTTTATATTCACTTCAAATTAGGTGACAGAACAGCCCTGTGTTTAAAAGGATAGGCTATGGAGACAGGCTGTCTGGGTTCCTACCCAACTTTCTAACACTCACTGTCCATGTGACCTTAAACAAGTTTGTCTTTGGTTTCCTAATGTACAAAAGAAAAGTGTTAACACACAGGTCACTAGGAAAGTTTTAAGACAGATTATGTTATGGTCTACTATTTCACTTCCAAGAAACACAGCTGATGGAGTCCTTTCCGATTCATCCACATAAGTTTCAATTTCCTTGGCTTGTCTGTGTCGCTGGGAAGGCTTCATTTAATTCCATCAGTATAGATTTTACATTTCCGGAATTTTGTCTATCTCAAAACTTTTGTAATGACCCATGTAGCCGTGAGGACAATTGTGAGAATAAAATTAGCACACATAAAGAAGTACTTAGTGCCTAACACACAATAGATAATCAAGAAATGTCCGTCACTACTATCTTACTTTGTATAGTAAACTTGCAGAAAACATCTGCTATTAAAATTTATAGTGTATTTTAAAGAACATTTAAAACTATTTCAGAAAAACTAAAACTAATACCAATGTTTCAGGCTTATGCTCTACCCCCTAATCATACTCTAAAACACCAAAATGTACTTGGAGGTAAGGTGCTCCTGTACCCCTGATGGAGGTTTACAGGTTTTAGTTCTCACTGCACTAAAAATGTGTAAGATGCATCTTGGCAGTTTTTAAAGTACAGATATTTTTTAAAAGAAAATGTGAGCTCCATTCCTTCAGCTTCAGCAGCCTCACTATTACTGGGAAAGTAGATTCTCAGTAATCGTTTGTTAGAATAAATGAATAAATTGTTCCACTTGTTATATTAGACAACTTTGCCATTAGAGTTCTTCAATCATAGAATTTCCTTGGCTGAAATGTACAGGTAAAGGTATCTCTGACCTCTTCAGCCTGCCCTCCAACTACAGTCACTATAACATACAATGATCTCCAGGGAGGATGATCTGCTGTTCTTTATATGACCTGACCTAAGGAAATCAAACACAATACATTATAGCACTTGTACAAGGAAAGTACCTGATTAACTGAACAGTATAAACCTCGGGGAGGTTCAAACATAAAATATATTTTTTTCAATTCTCAGACCTCAGGAGAAATCTCCCTTCCTGTCTGGATAGATCTCTTAGAAAGACCTAGAACAGATTCCATCATTTTCAGGTCACTTTCATCTATCAAGTCTACCAAAGTTTCAAATGCCAATCAGAGGCCTGAACTGGGGCCTTCCCCAGGGTATCTCCTGGGTCCAAGGTTCTAGGAAATGGTGAGGGGTCCTTATCATGCCAAACTGAACTTGCAGGCTAGTCCAAATCTCTTCATGGCTGCTACCAACTTCCTCTAATTTTCTTTTGTCCTCTCAGGTGGGTTCAGTGCCAGCATAAATATATGCCTAAAATATTTCTTGCTTCTCCCCCAAGGAGAAGATGTTTTTGGCAGTGACAACCCTTATCTTTCAGAGGTCTGCTCACTGACTCCCTCCTCCCACTGCATCTCACAGGAATGGAGTTGGGGGAGTAGGAGCAGTTAGGTTTGGTTGGGCTGGTGCTGGCCCATCCTTCACAAGGCCTACGTTCACCCTCTGGTTTAAAGAACATAAGACAATGGTGAAAGTATAACCAATAGCCCTTTGTTATATTTTTCTTTTTGTGTTGGTTCCTGCTAACTCTATGGAAGACTCAAGGACCTTCATGGAGGATGCCAAAAGCAGGGATGATATTAAAATGTTTAACAGGTGGGGGTGCCTCTTGACAGCAGGGATATAGTCTCCAGTTGCTGCAAGGGTACTTGGGGGTTGGTGTACAGGCTTTTTACTGAACATAAGTATTTTGGTGTTTTGGTCTTAAGACAGCTGTACTGGTATGATGCCGCTGAGTATCACTTCTGCTTCCAGGAGGCTTCAGAGGGTCCTGAGCAAAGGCATCGCCAGTGTACTCTTCCCCGATGGCCTGCCCTAAGCAATCCCTCCCCATCACTGTCCAATGGTCTATCGCCTGATCAAACTCAAGTACTGCCTATTTATCCATCTGACCCCTAGGAAACTAACACGACTTTACAATGCCCCAAAGTATAGCAGGCCATTCCAAGTCTTTCTCTGCTGCTAGTTTCCTTCAGTTCTCTTTTTGCCTGATCAGATAGGTGAAGGATCCTCCATGAAAATCATGTCTAAAACCCTTCTTGCTTCTCCCCAAAGTACATGTATCTCCCTCAATCTTTAACAGTGGTTCTCTTGAGCTGCCTTCACTTCCCTGACATGGGACAAATGGAAAGCACCTCTCTCCTTTCTCCCTGGGACAGAGAGAAAGGCAACATATTCCAGGTGATTAAATAACCTATGCTATCCCTTCACCCAGGGATGCCTTAGGGACTATAGTGGGGACAAGAGGAACCCTGGAGTGGTGTACAGGATAACAGCTGGATTAGGCTGTCTCTTTATAAGTCCCAAGAGAAGGGTCTGGCCAAAACTGGAAGTTGTTTCTTGGTGGCTTTCCCTTTGGAATGTGTGAATTTATAAAGTTGTCTCTTCAGATGTCAGACAACAGCATTAATTCTGGGCAAAAGGAAAAGTCCTCTTAGATATCTTGTTAGATTTGTTTATTTGAAAGGTACCAAAAATAACTGAATGTTGCATTCTGTTTTTTTGCAGTATTTTTTTGGTTGGGGCAGGATTTGAACCTGCCACCTCCGGTATATGGGGCCGGCGCCCTACTCCTTTGAGCCATAGGCACTGGCCCGTATTCTGTTAAAAAAATGTGTATCAAATACATATTAGATAAAAAAAATTAAGCAAGCATGTATCTACTGGTGATTATTTGGAGATGCTGATTAATCTATTGTGCATCTATTTAACTAGAATTTGGGAAAGCTTTTGGATGTTACTGGAAAATATACTGTATTAGATTAAGACATCATATTCATTTGGTGCAAATAATTATATGAGAAGATTTTCTTTGTCAATTTTTTTTAGCAACCCTGTATCATCAAAAATATATATTTTTACTCAAATGTTTCACAAAACTAAGTATAAGCTGATTTGCTATAATTGGAATAGGCTTATTTCAGTCATTTTACCTCTTTAAATTATGATACCAGCATTTAAACATCTGTTAAACCATAGCATCTGTTTCATATTTGGGATGCATCCCTACAAATTAGAAGAGTGTTCTTTTTAATGAGCTCTGATTTAATAAGGAATCCTTTTTTTTTTTTAATGACTGCTATGCTAAAGAAAGAAAATGAGAAGATAAATTCATCTCCCCCATAGCATAATATCCCAAAAGTTCATACACTTTTAACAAAAAGTTATTTAATAAAGAGAAATACTGAAAGTTACTTTGTTTTACAATTTAGTGTTGTTTAATATTCAAGAGACGTGTATATTTGTATATGTGTACAGACACACAATTATATAATGAGAAAAAGCAGAAGGCCTTATATCTGTATTATTTAATAAAAATAAGCACTTTTTTAGAGAAAATTATTATGACAATCTATACAGTCTTAAAGATAATAAACACATTCCTGACCTCAGAGTCTGTTTACTAAGATTTGTCTACAACTCTAACCCCAAAGATACTGTCAGATTTTCACTGTTTCATTTGTATCTGAAATATTACTTGGCACTGACTCATGCAGCTCTTTTTAGAACTAGTCCCTGATGTCTTCAAATGTTTTCCTTACAGTTTTTCAGTCATTTGTAGACCTCTAATTGAGTCTGAATTTGTCTTCACAAGAAGCGTGTCAGCTTGGTATGCAACAACACTAGGTTAGTTTGTTCCATTGTTTATATATTTCGTTATTTTAGATCTTTTCATTTTATATCATGAATTTAGATCTGGTTAACTTGCATAAGCCTAATTTAAAGAGGTTAGGTATTTAAAACTCTCACATTTTTAGGAGATGAATTACAACAAAATTTAGAAATTTTATAAAATAGACGATCCCATTAGCTTCAACAAAATACAAAGAATTTATAAAAGAACCATATCTCTCACAACAGAACTCAGAGGGAACCCATTAGAAGGAAACCAAAAAAATGGGAGAAAAGGAAAAAAAGGTTTAGTATACTAGATTTTTGATCATTTTCTGCCTCCTAATTTATCTCACCAACAGAGAAAAGTGCTATGAGGATGTCCAGGTACTGAAACCATTTCTTCCACATGTTCCCTTGGGGCAGAGCAGTCACAGCCAGGCAGAGAAGGCCACTGCTTGTGCCCATCCTGACAACAACTGCTCTGGCATCGTCATCCTTGACTTACCCCATACCAAGCGAGGGTTCTGCCCTTCACTGGCGTTAAGAAAGCACATTTTCTACCTTGCCAATGGAATAGTAGCGTTTTATGCTCATGTCAGATCAAATGTATAAATGAGAGACGTTATAAAAACAGATTTTAAAACATGTCATATGAGCTCTTCACTAAAAAAACAAACAAAAAAAGACTGAAATTAAAAAACATCAACCACCTGATTTAAAAGTAGAGCCTTCAAGAGATTTACAGATGGTCAGAGCAAAGGCAAATAACCTAGGCTATTCTTCTGTGTTCGGGCTGGACTTCTTCAACCAATCTGACAGATAGAAACTGGCCTTATTTTAAAAATACTACCTGTGAAAAAGATTTTGCAATATTACCTGTGAAAATGCCTTTTCTAATGTTTAATGACTGTTAGCAGCAAAACTCTGCTGTCCCAAATTACAGGTTAACTCTCTCATTGTTGAAAATTAGATAAAATGTTTTATGGTCACAGGAAAGACAGTACAGTTTAAGGAACACTACTATTATAATTAAATATTTTGATTTCCACTTCTGCAGATCTTATTTCAATACACTCTTAGAAACTTGCCTCTGCCAGTTGAAAGAGGGCAGACTTTCCACAGCGTTTTACAGGCTCAGCACCACCCAACTGCGAAGTGTTTGAAGAAATCTATATCGAAAGACAATTTACATAAAGAATATTAATTGTGATAGCAGAATCTTTGCTTCCCATTCATATACATTCAGCAATTTTACTTAGTTTATGCAAATATCATTGCTTCCAAGTACCCATAACTTTAAACGCCATGCTTGAGATGACCATTTTGAGAACCATTTTTAGTAAATAACCTAAAAAATAGTAATAATTAAAAACCCAGGTGTGCCTGGGTGGCTGTTTAATTATCTTGCATATTTCAGGCTTTAAATTTAACTTTATAACCTTAAAGTGAGTTACGCATTTCAGTTTCTATTTAAGTACTAACTAATCAACTGACTGAAATAAAAGAGACAGTTATTTTGCATTTACCAATTAGTTCCTCTTTTAAAGGAATATATTTGTAATCTCTGTGGGAAAATAGTATCGAGTTAGTCAACACATTTTTTTTATGCTGAGTGCAGTGGCACATGCCCACAGTCCTGGCAACTCTTGCGTCCAGGAGTTAGAGACGAGCCTGGGCAGCAGACCACGATGCCATCTCCAAAAACAGAAATAAGAAAACTTAGTGGGGCACAGTGACGAATGCCTGTAGTCCCTGCTACTCAGGAGGCTGAGGCAGAAGGATCACTGAAGTTCAGGAGTTCAAGGCTGCAGTGAGCTATGACCACTCTACTAAACTCCAGCTTGGGCAAAAGAGCAAGCCCCCTCACTCCACTCCTTTTTCAAGAATGCAATGTATTTATATGTACAAGTAATACAACAGCAGCAGGACAACCAAAGAGTTTTATAGGAAACATTGACTCTGGTTTTGAGAGTACGCTCTAATGTACGTGTGAAGATTTGACAATACCACAAATCTCAGTTATACAGTTAAGGGCTTATGCTATGCTGCAGTACATCAGCATATAAACATGTTACAATGACTGTATAGTCTTCTGCAAATTTGCTTGAACAGTGACTGGGTACTGATAAAAATAAACAGCACTGCCCTTTCTCATTTTTATATGAAAACTTCATTTTCATTTCTAGCCTCAGTAAGAGCTGAGGAGAACACACATTCTGAAAGATATTTACAAAGCTTTCTTCTCCTGGAGTTCTGTCATCATTATAGTAGCTAGCTATGGTCTAAGTTTTTACATTCTCTGTGATTCTGAATTCTTTCTTAGTTTACAACAGCTATTTCTCAATTCTATTCAGGAGTAATCCCGCCTTGTGACTATAACCTTACAGGTGACTCCAGGTCCCACAGGGGATTCTCTGGAGTTGTCAGCTTCAGAAGAGATTGAGTGATGTTCATTGCTACAGGAAATCCTCCCTAGAATACCTGTGGAATAAGAAGCCTTCGTAGAAACGTGTATTTAATAAGCTACCTAGGCCATTAAAAAGAGTCTATTTTAAGAAAGTTATGAGAACTCTTTCCTCTTAGGTGCTATAGTTTTAACGGAGTGCTTTCCTATATCATTTATTTTTTTCTTTAGAAGATAAATTTATGGGGCTCAATTTTTCTGAAGTTTGGAATATCTTCCTTTAGCCAAATTCTCACTGATAAATGCCACTTCTATCATTTCTAGACAGACTGAACTCAATTACTCAAGTTATCAGTAAACTAAGAAAAAACAAACACGATATATCACTGACTCTCAGTGACTTAAGAGAATGAAGTACTGAACATAAATGCCCATCCCATGATCCAAGGTTTTGTAATAGAAAGAATGTGGCCTTTGTGCCAAACAGAATTCGTTACTTTCTGCTGTGTGGACTTAATGCAAATAATTAAGACTCTAAGTCTCATTTACCTCACTTTCAAAATATTAACACCTGCCCCATATTACGCTGTGGCTACTAGGGTTGATGTTTTTTAGTGAGTAGCAGTATTATGCTCTCAATAAATGGCACAACTATTAGCAATAATGATTTATTATTAACACTAATAAATAAGTACCTTTTTAGTACAATTCCAAAAATTAGTTATAAACTGAAATTGAACATACTTAAAAACGGCAACATTTGAGGTTGATATTTATTAAATGTAGTAATTAGCAGAGTACTAAATTTGTCACATACTCCTGGGACTCTCTCAAGATTCCTGAAGGATGACAAGCTGGGTGCCTTCGCTACAGGCCAGGCTCTCTCTAGTTCTTCCACTGGCTCCCTCTGCTGCCCTTATGTTACTGCAGGTCCTTGCTCCTTGGTGGTGTGGGGAAACTCCTCCTTGGCCTTCTATCACTGTGAGGTCTTGCTTTCCTATTTCTCACACCACTCCTGGTTGGCTCTTCTTCCTACAGTGGTCTTTTGAAAACTGTTTTCCCTAGGGTTTTGTCTTAGGGCCTTCTCTCTTTTTATGTTACACATCATCTCTCAGGAATCTCATCTATGCTGATGGCTTCACTTTCAAGCATAGCTTGTACAATGCTGAATTGTTGTACACTGTTCATTCCTGCCAGTATTGTTCAATTCCAGACATACACATCCTTCTGAGTAAGAACCATAGAGTTAATATCTGCTTTCAAATGACAGGCTGGTTTTGGAGTGAGCCATGTGTTTACTGCACCGGTGGAAGGGGCCATACTGGATAGTATGCTTATGGCTGGGCTTTTTATTTTCCCTAAATTGAATGGTGCTATCTAATTAGTTAACTCCATTGGAGTCTCTCTTGAATATTATGTAATGTTTGGATAAACAGTATTCATTCATAAAGGTTAGCAAAAAGGTGGGTATAATAGTAAATGAGATACAGCTAATGTGCCAAGAAAAATGATCACCTTGGATGTTAAATTATTCATTTCATGGCTGCCCAAGGTGGGTGAGAATGTGAGGGAAAAGATGGTAAAGATGAAAACCCCATTAGGTAATGGTGGAAGTCTTTTGCAATTGTGAGGGATATTAGAAAAACTTCAGCCTGGGAGAAAATGACCAATACTTACTGAATGAATAAATGAATCAAAAAACAAATGAACACTAATGAGGAAAATTGGTCTTCCTTACTTTAAAAGAAATATTAATGCTTCCAATAAAACATACTACATTCATTGATTAGTTGCAGTGTATGTTTTTAATTGACTGTAATATTCTGTAACATATTGAGCATTCCATCATGAAAATGAATCCTGTACCTATAGCTTATATCCAATCGTGACAATATTTTAAATTTAGTGACATTATAGTTATATTGGCAAAGTAAATGTCTTCTAAGAAAAATTTCACAGTCCAAATCTATTTGTCTGAATTATTCAGATTAGCTGTGTCTTCAAATGAAATATTGCAATTTTTCAGTGCAAAGGAATACTCTGAGTGTAGCAGCCACACGGCAGAGAAGAGACCCTGTGGACGGGTCGTGGCTGTCAGACCTGTTAACTAATGGAAGAGAGTAACTTCCTTCTGACATTATATTTGGCCATTAGTCTTTAGTAAACTAGGCCTCACAAGTGACATGTGTGTTTGTCAGTCTACCCATAAACAACAAAAATGCAGCTAAGAAACTCATTCTGACCAATTTAATGGATCAGAGTCTGGAAACACAGTGTGATGGAGTTCACATGGGCCAACCTGAATCTGCAAGAAATATGAGTGACAGAAGTCGGGCAGAAATTGGGAGTGGGCTCTCTGTATTTCTTTCTTTCTTTCTTTCTTTTTTTTTTTTTTGCTTGTACAAAAGTCTTTATTGGCGGGGGATGCTTCAGAGCAGCATTAAGGAGGAGAGAAAAGAGGGAGAGAGAGAGAAAAAGAGAGAGGGGAAAGGGGGGAGAGGGGCAGAGAGAGAAAAAAGAGCTGTATTTCTTTCTGCACAGGGCACCCTGTATTTCTTTCTAGATACTTTTTTTCTCCTTTTAAATGTAAACATTCATGAAGAATCTACAATCAAAATGTGATTTATTTGGTTTGATGTTTCACATAGGTTACCAGTAACTTCAATGGGCTTTAAAATGACTGATCATTTGGTTAAGAAGGAAAAATATCCCTCTCAGCTTGTAAGACAGTGACCTATGACTCAGTGAGGAAAACAAACATTTTCAACTTAAAGAAATTACTAGGGATTACTGTTTTTTACTTAGTATGCTTCTTGGATAAATATTTTAGATAATAAATGATCCATTTCCAAGACAAAAATCAGCTAATCTCTTCCTAGAGTTACAAGAGTTTGTAAATAAAATTAATAGAAATAGTTTCTAAGAATTTTGCATGCCTGATCTTAAAATGATGTTACAAAGCTAAAAGTGTTTATGAAGAGAAAGTTGTTGGTTAAATAAACACTCACTGTACACACAGGCAGTCTCTGAGTTACAAACTGATGTACGACTCACACTTAAGAACAGAGGCTATTACAGGTGATAGGTAAATCTATCTGTTTCAACATACATGCAAATTCAACATAAGAACAAACTCATAGAACCTATCTTGCTTGTAACTTGAGGATTGCCTGTAATAGGGCTAAGAATACCTGTGGAAAAGGGATGGTGGTAAAAAATGATCCACTGTGTGATATTCTTTTATACATCTATCCCTTCTGCTTTCTATCTTTCCCTATGAGGCCTCAGAAATAAACATACCTTAACAAAAATGAATTAGTAATTTAGGGGTTTGAAAAAACCAACAACTGTCTCAAACTGTGATTCCCTAATAGGAAACTTTTTAGAAATATTATTTCTCAGACATACCCTCAGACTTAATGAATTAGAAACTCTGGGATGGGGTTCAGCGATCTGTAGTTGAACAAGCCTTCCAGGTGATCCTGATTTATTTTAAAGTTTGGGACCTTTTATTAGAACAAGAATTTAAAAGTCTTTGGGTTTTCTCAGAGGTAATAAGTGTTTTATGAAATAATTATAAGAGCTTTAGGGATATCACAGTTAGTAATCACAGCCTATTTTATTCCTACTGCAATATACATGCTCATAGCAGATTTTAGTAGATAACTTTATTCATTTATCTCGGGAACTCTTATTTTGGTTTTAAATAAATCAGCCTAGTATTGGACTGGCAATACAGTCCGATCATAAACGTCTCAAATAGAAACTTAGAATTCTCTTGGGTCAGATATGGAAAATGACTAGATGAAATTATATATCCAGAGAGAACCATGAACTTCTTTTGTATAATCACATATAACATTTATAATTAAATAACCAAGGATCTGATAATTTGTTTAATTTACTTAGGATTAAGGACTATGATCAACCTATGCAAAATGTAAGTGGGAAAAGCAATATGGATTCTAGAGCGAAACAAATTTAATTTTTACATTATCCATTTTATTTTGATTTTTCTGTCAGAAAACACATTCCTGTTTCAATATCTTGAAATAATTCCTAGTAAGTTTTCAAATTAACAATTTTTTTGAAAGTTTCCTCAAATCCTACATATACTTCATGGTCAAAAAACCCAAAACACCTCAGGAGGCGAACGCTATTGAGCAGAGAAGTGATGTCTGGAAATGTCTCCCTGACCAACTCTCTCCCAAGCAAGAAGTTCTTTTCTTTCCTAGAAAAAAAACTTAGTACATTTAAAAGGCACAGACCAAATCTTCTCATGCTTTGAGGCATGTACTAAGCATCGAGGACAAATTAGTTTATGAGAGGTGTGGGATCTCATTCTGCAGAATCACAAGATAGTGGCTATTACAACAGCAGACTGGTCCCTTAGACCAGGCCCAGGGCTTGAGGAGCTCCTAATGAATCTGAGGAGGGTTATCGATTAGATAACACTTAATCCTGCTCTGAGTGGTGTGAGCACCAGCTCAAATATTCCACACTGGTATTAAATTAAGTTGAATCCTCTTGGTAGCTAATGCAAATGCAAATATCAGGGGTGTCAAAGATGAGCCACTGCCTTTCTAATATTCAAGCTACAGAATGTAGAATTTAATCAAGCAGAATTTATGGCAAATAAATTGTTTTGAAAAAAACGTTTCTGAAAGGCTAGATGAGGCTGGCTCAGATGCCAACATTAAAAATAAATTTAGTCACCATGCCAAAATTCTTTTTTAACTCTGGAAAAAAATATTAGCATCAAATAAATGGGTATTAACAACTGGAGCAGTGGTTCTCAACCTTCCTAATGCCACAACCCTTTAATACAGTTTCTGTGGGTCACGACCCACATGTTGAGAACCACTGAACTGGAGGAAAGCAAACAAGTATAATTAAGCAAAGTTATTTCCCCCCCAGACAGTGACAATAACCTGGAAAATTATAACAAAACTATAACCTATTCAGATTAAGCAAATTATTCTTTATGAAATAACATTACATATTTTTATCAGTTTTATATAGTAGCCCTTAGCAGCTAAGGCAAATACTGTGGCAGCAAACACCTAAGCAGGCAAACTGATTAAAGTCATGGAGGTTGACACACGTGTCCCAAAAGGAAGTGACAATTTTCTTTTTTTTGATGTAAGAGGTGAAAGTAATTTTTTCTCATTTTCAAAGATACTAGGTTTCCCCACACCAAAAGGTATCATTTTACATTTCATTTATGCAGCACTCTTTATTCAAATGAATCGAAGTGATTCAATACATCAATATTAAACAGAACAGTACTGCTTGTCATTTTCTCTCAACCCTATAAAAAATGGCTCAGTACATGACATGCATTTTTTGTTGAAATTATAAAGAAGGCAAGAGGAAAGACCTATGGCAGATAGCATCTTATTTTCATAAATTATATACATTTCATTATTTGTCATATAGGTTCATTAGAAATGAGCATATGGTTGAAGACATGGTCTTTATGGCAAACTCAAGAACATCCAATTTGCCTCCTTAGCTTACCAACCAAAAAAACCTGGCTGGTGTGTGCTCTCTTTCTGGCTGACAAACGAAAGAAATCTAAGATCCTGCAAGAGCTGACCTGATCTAAGCCTGGGATTAAGCACTAATAAAAATACTGACTAACGCTACATCACATTGAAAGCTAATTTAACCTGACTTAACAGGTCGGATTCACCACTGCATCTGCTGTGAGAGAGTTATTCATGAATTACAACATTGAATTTCGCTACTGGAAAAATTTAATAAACTGGATCCTTTGGCCTTCATGTTGATAGCAGTTTTTCCATGCTTTTAAAATAAATTAAAAACAAGGTAATAAATAAATTACTGATAAGTACCTAGTCCAAATGAATGCTTACAAAAATGGGTAAAAAAGCTGAAGCTGATTTGAGTATGATTACACCAAAGACAAGCAAAAAACAAAACAAAACAATAAATACTGTCATGTGCATTATGTTAATAAAGGCAAGAGGCGTGTCTAAAGTTTACTGTATGTTATTAAAACTCTATTTTAATATTCCTGAGCTAAATAACTTTTCTGGGCCAAATAAACACTAGGAAAAGGTGTACCTCTGCAAACTGGAACAAGGCCGATGCTTGACACTGTTTTGTAGAAGCTTCAGGGTGGGATGTACTTGAAGATATCTGAAAGAAAAACAAGTAATTTTTAATACACAAGGACATTTTTCCACATCAGACCATTAGAATCTGCCATATATTTCTATTGTAGACACTGATAAAGATTAAAAAAATGAGGCACCACCCTCAGTCCCTTTTAGAAGAACAGTACAAAAGATAAACGAAAGACAAAGGCCATGTTTCTAAAAACAGACGACTGGAAAGAACAAAAAGATTGAGTTTGGCTCATTTGCCATGTCCCTTGTGAGGGTATCAGGCATTTTTCAAACACCAAGTATTCAAGAGACTTGTTGAAATGAATTTCCTTATTTTAATAAATTTTTAAAATACATTATTAAAAGCTGGAGGCTGCAAGTAAAACCAGTTTCTCTCTCTTCCCTACACCACCCCCTTCAGGCTGTTCGCTCTACTTAGAGGGAGCTGTGAAAGACTGTTACAGAAGCCTATGGACGCTGGTCAGGGTACCTTTTCTCAGCTTACTTGGGACATGACCTCAGGCAGCTCAGCTAAACTCTCTGAGACTTACATTTCCCAGCTGTTAATTGTGGATGACAATGATCCTCATTTTATAGGAGTATGGTGAGAAAAAAAAAGTCATAAAATACATTAACTGGCATAGCACCAGAACTCAATAAATTGCTCGCTAAATATAAAAGGCATTCCATTCTTTTATGACATCTGCATCCTCCCATCCAACCCAAAAATACACACACGCAACATTAGTGTCTGACAGAGGATAGAAAATTCTGCCATACCACACTTGATTCAACTAGGAGAGACATTGTGAAACACACTTGGTAATTATGATCACCTCTCTTTCAAAACTTGCTCAGAGGACTATGTGGAAATACTTTCCAAGGATGTTTTGAAGGCAAGGTCAGTTATTTTTTTGGTTCCAAAGTGAACAAAGCTTTTTTATCCAGCTACAAAACAAGGTAAAAGTGATTTACAAGAGCAGAACGCCTGGTCATTATAACTTCAGGCCATTCCCAGTCCCCCAAAAATCTCTCTCTTCAAGCAACTCTGTTCACCAACTCTTTGAAAGGGTGTACTTACTAAGCAGTAATTGCACCTTAATCATAACTCTTTAAGCAGAAAAATCTCTTTTTCTGTCTTCATTTAGTTGGTTAGAAAAACAATGGGGACATGTGGTGATACAGTATCAAAGTGATGTTTGGGTTTGAGAAAGAATTAGTAGAGAGATTGACAAAATTATTGATTTTATTTACTGCTGAAGCCATTAAGTAAATTTTAATTCTACTGCAGTTTTTGAATCAGATAGATAAGCATTCTTAACGTAAGTATCAATGAGAAGAAAAAAGATCAACCAGATCCAATTTAACAAACTAGATATAAATAAATCATCATGAATGGATAAGGTCTAACCAAACATTTTAAAGACATTCAAGGGTGAAACTGTAGAACTTTACTTGGTTAAACCATGAAACTTGTCATTTTAAGTGACCACCATGTGCAATTATTACAAGATGCAAAGATGAACGCACAGGAATTTTCCTGGAGTCTTAGGAATTATAAACTCAGTAGGTCTTACTTTAGACATTACTTTTTACACCTACCAACCCTCTATAAAACTTCGAGAAAATAAACAGTTTATGTAAGGAGAAATGCCTAACCTACAATATACTTCTTTAATAATTAAATCCGGCAGTGAACCAACTAGAACCAGTATTATGATCCATCTTTTTCTTTTTCTTTTTCTTTCTTTTTTTTTTTTTTTTTTTGAGATAGTCTCACTATGTAGCCCTCAGTAGAGTGCTGTGGCATCACAGCTCACAGTAACCTCAAACTCTTGGGCTTAAATTATTCTTTTGCCACAGCCTCCCAAGTATATGGGACTACAGGCTCCTGCCACAACGCTCATCTTTTTTTTTTCCATTTTTTGGTTGTAGTTGTCATTATTGTTTGGGAGGCCTGGGCTGGATTCAAACCCACCAGCTCTGGTGTATGTGGCTGGCTCCCTAGCCACTGAGCTACAGGCACCAAGTCAGATCCATCTAGTTTTTGAAAAGCATCTCTCAAGCTCTAAACAAACAGATATTTTTATTAATTAATATTAAGATAAAGAGTTCAATTAACAATGTAAATATGAATTCCTAGAGAAATGTTAGGGACCTTTTATGTAAAAGCAGTAATGTCAGGGATCTCTTTGGAATCTTAGGTATGCTGTGGAAGCCACAAAATGTACATATGCTGGGCGGCATCTGTGGCTCAAGGGGTAGGGTGCCAGCACCGTCTACCGGGGGTGGCGGGTTCAAGCCTGGCCCCGACCAAAACTGCCAAAAAAAAAAAAAAAAGTACATATGCTAATACACCCAAAATTTCATATGAAATTTTAGAGATTTCATTAGATCTTTACAAGTTCAGCGAACATTAAGCATCTCTGCTTTCAAAGTTGGGATGCATCATATTTAACATGGCTATTAAGTGCTATTGAAAAGAAGTCCAAAGTGAATACTAAATTCTTGAGGAAACAAATAAGAAATAAGTGGAATGCATGGTAGATCTCACACAGAGGCAGAAAGAAAAGTGACAGATAAAAAGAAAAGTATCACGTGAGGAAATGTGTGTATATATATGTTTGTTTTATATATATATATATATAAACTATATATGTAAAAAAAATTTGTGTGTATATATTTTTTACATATTTATGTTACATATTATGCATATATAATATAAATATGTATTATATATTTATATTAATATATCCACTATTAAATATAGATTTAATATACATTATATATTTTGTATTTAACATATATTCATATATATTAAATACATATAAATATATTTTATATATATTTATATTATATTCAATAATATACTAAATATATGCAAACAAATATATACATATTACATATGCACAAATACAATTATATAAATTTAAATATATTAAATTATAATTATAAATAACATAAATATATTTAATATTACATATATACAAAAAATACACATTTTATATATACATATATTAATATTAAATATACATAAAACAAATATATGTAACTATATATACAAAAATATATATATACACACACACAAATGTTTTTACATATATTAAAAACATTCTGATGATATCAGGAAGGCATTTAGGCATATTGAAAGAATGGCCTAATGTACTAGTATGAAAAGTAGTTTTGGCAACAAAATATTGAGAGAACCACCAAAAAGACACTAGAGGGGTAAAAATATGAAACTAGAAATATGTTCCCCTTGTGCAAAACTGTAACATTATGATAAAATGACAGGAAAGATGACAATATAGGGTATGTCTAGTGAAAGACAATTTTAATGACCAAGGGAAGACCATGTAGCTTAAAGCTTAGGGAAAAATTTAATCAATGAGGGCTCATATTGGGTCTGGGTAAATGACGATATTTGGAAGCAGTCTTAACCTTTAGACTTGACATTAAGCATAATGCGCTTTTCTACATTATCTTGTTGAACAAGTATCAAGAGACATTAAGCTGAAGACGTATGAAAAAAATAAGACCGAAAACTGCCAACCTCATGCTAAAATTTCAATTAAGACAGGGGAAAGGTATTAAAAAGGAAAAAAGAAATGTACAGATTAGATGCGCAACTAATACCCATGAGTTGATGCTGTTTTCTGATTTATTAAATTAGCATATACAAAATGACCAAGTCTAATAGTAATTCCATTACATTCTTAACCTTACTGTTCATGAATCAAAATTAGTAATAAGGTTTAAGTGTAATAATATTTAATATGACTGAATAAGCTGCTATAAACACATAAGTGTAGTCATTCCTTAATTAAGAACTGTGGAGTTCCAAAACAACTTTTCCAAACTTTGATTCTGTTTTCACATTAACGGTTTCCTGAACTGAGCAGAATTCTTCATTGCCTTCTCTTATTGTCATCAGCCCAAATTGAAGTTCACTTTATAATTTTCTCATGAAGTTTAGTATAAACTGCAATATGTTACCTCAGCAAACTGAAACAATGGTGACTTCTGACGCAATTCAGGGGATTCTGAAGCATCAGGCCTGCACGTGCCAGAGGATATCTGAAACAGAGCAAAGTGGCATGCGGCAGCACAAGGTTAGCATCTACAACCTGCAACAGAGACAAATGGCACCTCCAACACTCCCATTTTAAGGAAAGAATGGTTTTATTTCCCCCAATTTGAGGCAATACTGTTACAAAAAAAGTAGGTATTGTGCAAAGTTCTATACAAATGACCATTCAGCTGGTAAATAATACCATAAATAGGAGGAAATGGACAGAATAATGCAGTTTAGAAAGGTCAACATTCACTTAAAAGAAATTTCTATAGTCTCATCCATTTCATCTCTTTTGCCATCAAATCTAAAAAAAATCTGCTCCTTTCATGTTCCTCAATATTGCATACAACCTGAATATGTGAAAACATAAATAAGATCTGGAAACGTAAGACTTCTGGAGAAACAAAAGTTAAGTCAAACGCTTGATATCTAGAGTTTTCCCATCTTTATACATAAGCCTGAATATTAGAAAGATTAGTATTTACCCAACATATGTTTTATTTTGTACTATTTACTATTTTCATTAGCAACAGCAGTTATGGAAACATCACTTTAAAAAAAATTCCATTAATCAAGTACTCTTCTCAGGATATACATTTTCTCTTTTATCTTAATGTAGTATTGACCCTTTGCTGCATCTGAGTGACATCATCACTTAGTCACCTGTAATCCAAAAGTCTATAGGAGGCTCAAAATGCTACAGAGGGAAAGATTTAATTATTCTTTTGCTCTTATCTCCTTTTGCAGATGAAGAGAATTTTGGATAAGAGATAAATGACTATGCCTCCCTAACACTCAAAATCATTTTTTTATTGAACACTTAACACAAGACATAAATTTTTCTTTACTGTATGTCTTCTTCCAGAGGTCTTGTTTAATCCCCACACTGCCTGGCCACAATGTGTATGTTCAACAAGTGTTTTTTAAATGAAGTAATCAAAGTCCTCCATCAGTGTCTTTCCTCCCCACTTTCCTGAATGGTGAAATTAGGGAGTCTAGAAAAAAGTTATCTTCCTCTTTAAAGGAAAAATAGAAGTTGCAAATACTTTTAACAACTTGTTTTCTAACTACAAAATAATCCAAGTTTACTGTTAAAAATACAAAAAAGGAAGAAAATAAACAAAATACAGGAGAAAAATCACCTACAACATACTTCCCAAACGTAAAAGCTAAGTACTAGTAATACTCCAAATATATTCTTCAAGTTGTGTATGCAGCTAAGTTTTTCAACAAAAATAAGATACTGTACTACAGTCATAGAATGTTCTTTTCTAAAAATACTTAATAAACATTAGTTTTCCTGAGTCATTATATTTTTTCCAATGTAATTTTAACAGGTGCATGTGATTAAGTCAGATGGATAAATCCTAAGGACAGAACCGCCAGTCACCTGGGTTATGCTCCCCCAAACAGTTTCTCAATGAACCTCTTACTGGGTATGTGTTTCTCTAACAGCATCACAGGTCACTGGGCAGGAGCAATCATTTGAAATTTTAATTGTTGCCTTTGGATTTTAAAGAGTAATGGCCATCTTCTCCCAGTGATAAGCACCCTAGAGAAGGTGCAAAAGCTTTAACTAATTTGCCACCTGTGGTTTGGCTGCAAAGTCTGACTCCCTTATTGTCACTTGACCATTTGACATGTTGTGACGAATGTCCCACCAAGGAGACATTATTAAAAAGAAGGCCAAAAAAAATCATGAAACTAGTAGCTAAAGGATTGGGAATTCCTTTATTGGAAGGAATATTTGAACAAAATATATTATTTTAATTTAGAATTAATTTTTAAAAATCGACATTTCTCTGGTTTATAAGGAAATCCTATGCACTTGGCTTATTTGGTATATAATAAAATTTGATTTATTAAATTAACTAAAATATAAAATGTCTTCATAAAGGTTTAATAAGTGTGCATGTGACATAAAGCTATAGAAGGTGTTTAGACCTAAATACATTATCATTTAGGGTAGTTACACTACATGACATCTATATAATATATGCTCTTATTTTGAACCCCATGATGCATGAAAAATAGTTACCATTTATGAAGAAGTATGTTAGTCAGTGGCCTGCAGGTGTATCCAACCTTTTTTCTTTTCTGCTACACATTTGAAGAGTAAGAGTTGTCCTGGGCCACACAGTAAAAACAAGAACACTAACAAAAGCTAATTAGCAAAAAAAGATCTATCTGTATATACTTTTCGTGATATCTGACACCTCAGATAAGCAAAAAAAAGTCCTCATAAATTCAGCATGAAGCTCACAGGCCGCAGGTTGGACACCCCTGGCTTAGAGTTCATTTTAACAGTAAGAAGAAAATTCAAATTTCTTTTAGTTATCATTTAGAGAGCATCAAGTCATAAAGTTTAAGACTCTAATGATACCCTTTGCAAATCTGTAAGAAGGGTGGTTTAAGTAAAACTTTCTGTTTGAATGGAGAATTCAGATGTAAGGGATTAGCAAGGCATTTAAACTTCTGCACATTTTGTCAATTGTACTATGTACTATACAAAGAAGTCTGTATGCATGTGTGTTTGTGTTCACTGTGCATCTGACACAAAGCAGATGCACAATGTTCACTAATTAGATTCTCTTGATGTATGTGTGAACAGGAAGAATCTCAGTGACCTGGCCAGGAAGAACCACAAAGGCCACCCAATGGTTAAAGTAACAGTTAGAATCACTAAGCCTATGCATTTCACTTTAATTAACCACGCCCTCTCTCAAAATCTAGTAACAGTTACTTTAAAGCACTGTGAATTTAGCATGTATTTTCAGTGTAGTATGACGGGGGCAGCACCAAATGCGAAGCCAGGAAAATTGGGTTTCTGCTAAGCTGTGTAGTTACCTGACTCTCTGCTTTATAGAAGAAGGTAACAGCACATTAGAAGAGGCCAAACGTGGTGACAAGAAGAAGGGAGAGTATTGAGAAGGGAAGAAGACAAGGCCAATAGCAGGATGAGACAGAAAAAGACAGAAAAACTATAAAATGGGCACAAATATGTCATAAAGCATTGCACTCTTTTAAAATAAATTAAAGTAGAGCAGTCCCCTGAATTCTACTGAAGGCATCAGCTCAATGCAATGAGTATTTACAACTACAATTCTAAGTTGTCAAGGTAAGTATAATTGTAAAATATATTTTTCCTTAACAAGGTAGAAATCTGTGTGATATGTGGCATCAGCTCAATGCAATGAGTATTTACAACTATAATTCTAAGTTGAATTATAATTGTAAAATATATTTTTCCTTAACAAGGCAGAAATCTGTGATATATGTTACATATATCTTTAGACATATTTTAATCTAAAATATATTTATAAAATTATAAAATGTTTTTCCTTAACAAGGTAGAAATCTGTGTGATATGTGTTACATATATCTTTAGACATATTTTAATCTAAAATCTCAAAATGTAAACATGGTTCAATGATATAGCAAATGTATATATGTAGAATTCTTTCTTGAGTGCTTGATAAATAAGGCATTCAATAAAATCTGTATGTGTGCTTATGAGCACTGATAATACATATATATTATACATTTGATAATGAAATACAGAATTCTATTCATGTGAAAGGGAGATTATTTTCCACAAGACTCCAATCTGAATAATGCAATTAATTAGAGGGTCCCAGACCTAGTGAAATGTTTAAAACATTGTGCTGGGTTATATTGTCTTGCTATTTGCATTTCAGTTACTTTACTATTGTTTACTTTTATTAGGTGGGGCACACTTTATGGATAAACATCAATTCCTATGGTCAGAGCCAGATTACTTTCTAAAATAACAGAACATAAGTAGTCAAAGATTTTTGTTTACTATTAAGAGGAAAGAAATGATCCTAAAGAAGCAGTAGTTGAATACAGAGAGGAAAAAAAATCAAAGAAGTTTTTTCTAGAAATAGTCTCTGCAATAATCTATAAAGCCACTAGGTGTTGCTCTATGCTCAAAAGAGAAAAACACTGTGATTTTTGTTAGCTATTCCACTTCCCTCAAATTCAATCCTCCCTTTGATTTAACTATAATTCTCAATAACATAAGGAAGGGGAATGATTAGTATAATTACCAATTATGATGAAGTAGTATTTTTTTTCCACAGGAACAATTCATATAGTGAAAACTACATACATATAAAAGTGATCCAGCCCCTAATATGAAGCAAGATCAAGCTGGTAATATGCACTGTAAGTGTTCTGGAAAGTCAGGTTATTATCAAGAGCCCATCCCTCTTTCATAAAGCACAAGACCACAGCCACACACGGCTAGCACTGTAAAGATCACATGGTCAACGAAACAGGTATGTGCACTGGTTATATCTGACCTATAATTATACCCTTGCTAATCCAAATATTATTACTTACCTATTCAACAAATATTCAATAGGTACCTAGTATATGCCATCCAAAAGACTGCTGCTTTCAAGAAGCTTCATTCATTCCACTTCTATCCAGTACATGCTAGGGAATGAAATGATGACTAAAGAATGTGCCTGACCCCTAAGTTGCTTGCAACTCATTTGCAGGGGGCAGCTACACATGGAAGAATGTAAGGGCATGCTGGTCGAATATTACAAGGCATACAGCAGGACAGAGAAGCAGCCTCGGATCCATGTGGGGGCAGGTGGAAGGAAGATAGGGAATGTGTGGAAACAATGTGGTAACAGCAGACAGGAAAACATGGTGGCAAGCACCCTCTGTGCCTTTCCCAGTATGGCTGGAGACAAAGGTTTGTGGGAGTGGGGTGGGAGACAATCTGACTGAGAGAAATCTGAATTCTCTGTTAAGAAGTCTGAATATTAGGGAGAAGGCAGTGGGGAGCACCAGCGAAGGATTTTGGCCAGATGAAAGATGTGTAGTTAGATAATTCTGTTCGTGGAGGGGTACAAGGTGACTGGCCTTGGCTGGGGAGTAACAGGAGGCAGGACACCCAGTAGGAGGTTAAGGAAATAAACCAACTGAGATGTGGGCCCCAATTAAATTGGAGAAGGTAATTTACCAGGCCTCGTCAGGATGGAGGGAAAGGGGGAGGAATACAAGGCCTGTGTTTCTCAGGTAGGTTAAAGCCTTTCCCTGGAAGAGGGGATCTGAGAGACAGGAGGAGGCCTGGAGAGAGATGGGAGTGTCTCAATGGAAAGAGATGGTTTGAAGGCAGAGGTGCCATCTAGAGTTTAAGGAGAAGCTAAGTACTGAAGCCCTGCACCTGCCTACCTGTGTACTACACCGGGGGAAGAGTGTGGCACTACCATGGGGAGTACGACCAATCCGTGTTGCACAGAGTCGAGCACCCCCAAATCAGAAGACCCAGCAAGTCATCTCGCTCAAAGGAATAAGGACCTGGATTTTTACTCAGGGCATCAGGACTATGGGCGCTGATTTTACTTTATGAGTAAAATTGTATAATTATAGTCTGTGTGGCACAGCACTAGTATGGGAGCCCAGAACAGACTACAGCCAGTTCTACAAATAACTGCAGCAGCAGTTGAGATAACTCACATTATCTTTCTGCCTCAGTTTCCTCATTTGATAAAGCAGATAACAAGGCTACCCAGAGCACTGTGATGATAAAATGCAATAGCGTATATAAACATGCTGCCAATTGTGGAGCCACCACCAGCTCTATCCTCTTTGTTCTGTATCCCCCTTTTTCTTGCTGCCCACTTTCCACAATCCCCTTCCCTTCATCTTTGAGAGACCAGGAGGGCATGTAAATTCAGCAATGCAGCTCAGGAACTCATTGAGGATACATGATTGTCAAGCAAGTAGGGTAAAAGGACCTGATTCTCTGGCTGGGACTCCCACCCATGGCAGAGGGTAGGCTCTTCAGCAGGATGGGCAGTTCCAACCAACATGGGCAGTGAACACAGACATAACGGGAGAGGTCTTTCCCAGGAAGACGGAAAGCTCAGACAGCCCATTTCCTTTTCGATGTAGAATCTAAATAAATCATATGAAATGTGTTTACAAGTTATAAAACTATGAGAAGGGAATAAAAGCTTTGATGGGAGTAGGGACAGGAACTGGGGCAAGCAGGTTAGAATTCAATGGGTTTAAAAATCCTGCAAGAGTCAACTACAGTAGCCCACATACCAAATTAACTCAAGTGTACCAAAGGTAAGAGGCAAATACCAAATTAACTCAAGTGTATCAAAGGTAAGAAAATAAATGTTCCCATTTTGCTGATGTCAGAAATTATGACAAAGGCAAAAAATTTCAATTGTATCCATTAAAAAATCTGTATTTGTTTTAAATTTTAAAGTCAGTATTTATAATATGGCCAAAACCATTCCTTCATTTAACAAATACTGAAACAGATTTTGCTTATCTTGTCATTTAGTTAAAAACAATGTGGGTTAAAATTCTAGTATCAAAACTTCCACATTCTATAACCTTGGAGAACTTATTTCATCCCTTTGACCTTGTTTGCTCATTTATATCATGGGGGACACCACATGAGAAATGGTCAGTGAGGCCAGGTGGGTCAGGCTGAATCTGGAGGCCCTGGTACAAAAAGACTAATCCCAGTTCTGCCACTTAGTAGCTACACCACCATGGGCAGGCGTTGAACCCTTTCTCTGCCTCTATGTCTTCATCTGATGATTTAATATTTACTTGTTAGGTAAATAAGACAACTCATAGAGTTGTCACATGGGTTAATATTTACTGGTACATAATACACTTTAGAATGGTGCCTTGAGTGGAGGTACTTCTCATTAAATGTTAGTTGTTCGAATGACAACTACTCTGCAGGCAAGTGGGAGACATTTTACAGTTTAAATCTTTTCATTGTTCCTGATCACAAGTTGTTTAAAGTCTTGTAGAGATAAGACTTATTCATAGTACAATGAGAAAATAATTTTAAGGCACATGACTTTTATTATAGAGCTTATAATAAAGTATACAACTAAGTATAATCCAGGGCTATAAGGTATGAAACTAAAAGAATTATAAAGGTTTATGAAGAAGAGGAATCTAATTTGGCTCAGGAAATCATGAGAGCTTCTTGGTAGAGGTCAAAGACTGATACACAAATTTATAAAACAAAAATATATTCATTACACATTCAACATCCCTAACCAGAAAATCCAAAGTGAAATGCTGCAAAATCTACAACTTTCTGAGTGTTAAAGTGACACTCAAAGGAAATGCTCATTGGATTACTGTGGATTTTGGATTTGGGATGCTCTACTGTTAAATATAATTCAAATATTCCAAAATTTAAAAAAAATTAAATAATAATCCAAAACATTTCTGGTTCCAAGCATTTCAGATAAAGGATACTTATATTTTCTTATTTAAATTACATACGAATTTGAATAAACAAGATTTTGTTGTTCTTTCATTTTGAAATAGGTGAACCTTGGTCAACAAAGGAAAATCAACATGAGTCCCTTTGAAGCCAGAAGTACCATGTGGAATTCTCTAAACACTTGAACCGTGAGATAATCTCAGCTCCATGAGAGCAGATAGTCCTGTCTGGTTTGTTCCCTGATGAGCCTTGCAGTTAGAAGGCATTAAATAAAAACTTGTCAAATGATTACACGTACAAAAAGATGGCATACAGTTCATCACTGCTCAATTCTAAAAAAATAAGACCTTTTCGGTTCCTAAATGGAGGTGTGCCATCACCTGCTAGCATCTTCTTCACTAACTTTGATGCTAACTCAGCTATTCTGTAAAACCTGGACTTCCCATATTGATTTCTCCCAGATATTAAAAGTTGTCTCCTTCTTGAACACTTGGTGATAAAAAAAATAATAAATTACAACTGTAATTTCTTACAATTTTTCAACGGACAAGGAACTGTGTATGTGTGCGCACGTGTGTGTAAGCACATGCATTCATGTTGCTGGTAAGGCATATTCTATAGCTTATAGGAGTAATATCTGATATAATTTAAGTTTTTAAATGCCTAGAGTAAGTTAAGTTCACAATATTATTTAACTATGAGAATTCTTTGCAGAGAGCAAAAGTACCTTATAGGTTTTATTTAATTACTCTTCATAATAGTTTTGGGATTTAGAGGCAAGCAGATATTATTTATTATTAGTTTTATTTCACAGGATGGTAGAAAAAGATCCAAAGTCTATGGTACTTCTCATATGTCTGAAAGTTTGGTTAAATAGACATTGATATCTTCAAATAGACATTGATACCTTTAAAGCTTTTCATCAGTTATAATCCTCTATTTTCTACTTTCCCCCAATCATCCTCTTTCTGTTGTAGTCAAGATGATTTTCTTTTGCTCACTTAAGTTTGATACTGAGTGATGTCCTTTCCAAGATTAACCCAGGCTGTTCTATACATTGTATATATGTATACACACACACACACACACACACACACACACAGATATATTATCTGCCCATTCCATGCCCTCTGAGTTGAATCACTCCTTGCCTTTTTCAAAAATTTGATTTAGCTTTACATTTTTATTGAATTAAGTAACAAACAGAAAATTTTTAGTTTTGGAGATTATATCTAGTAATTATAGATAAAATACTTACTTTATGACTTTATGCATTGCGTTTCCTTTCTTTCTTTCTTTCTTTTTTTGAGACAGAGTTTCACTTTGTTGCCCTCAGTAGAGTGCCATGGTATCACAGCGGCAGAGCAACCTCAAACTCCTGGGCTTAAGTGATTCCCTTGCCTCAGCCTCCCAAGTAGCTGGGACAGGCGCCCGCCACAATGCCCAGCCATTTTTTTTAGAGACAAAGTCTTGCTCTGGCTCAAGTTGGTCTCTAACTCATGAGCTCAGGCAATCTACTTGCTTCGGCTTCCTTGAGTGCCAAGATTATTGGCATGAGCCACCACTCCCAGCCTATATGTATTACATTCTCATCTTTAGTAACTACCTGATATGAAACATAAGGGATTAACTCTTTAATTTCTCTTTAGTCCTTCCCAGAGTTTGATGTGAATACTTTTTACCTGTTCTATTTTTTTGTTCGTTTGGTTTTGGTTCTTTAAAAGTACATATTCACTTAAACTTCTGGGCATTGTATTGAATACATGGGCTCTCAACCCGTGGCAGCTCCCTGCTAGTCTATTTTTGTATATTGTTGATTAAATGAATACATTTGGTTTCTGATTTAAATAATTTGCTGTAATTTCATATTTAGTGGAAACACTCTTTCGCATTTCCTTCAAACTATGGAGTTATTTCCCCAAGAGACTTCTCTACTTATAATTCATAGGGTCTCAGTAGAGACCTGCTTAGTCTGCCATTCTGAGCCAGGAGTCATTCCGTCATGTCTTTCTTGCTTAATATATCAATTTTGCTTCCTCAATCAGTAATTCCGTAATAACAAACATTGTTTTTTAAAATTTATCTCAATTAGTTTGTACTTTTTCATATACCTAGCCTTAAAAAGAATAGGGCCGATTATGTAAAAGACTTAAAAACCAAAACAAACTGTGTATCAAAATTTATCCTTTTTATTCATCAGAGACACAATTACCACAGGTGAGATGATGGGTATTAGGCTCAGTAACAGCGCTACAAAAAAAATGTTGGTCTAATAATGTAAAAAATCTATAATGGGAGATTGAGAATTAATCAGAAGACAGGAAAATGATAATGCAAAAATTTTGCTTGTTATTATTTGCAGACTGGTATCTCAAGAAACTGTAATTTCTCTTTAAAAACTCTAATAGCATTTCAAGTAGATCTAAGAAACAGTATAGGCTTATCTGGGACTTTATTAATTCAGTTACAGTAAGCCTATCTACTTTCTAGAACTGCTTTTTAAAATCTTATGTTAAAATTTTCATATTTAAAAGATGCCTTTTTGAGAACTTTTTCTATGTGGTTAAGGTTTCAAATCAGAGAATAAAAGAAAACCTTCTCCCTTTAAGACTCATGTTTCAAAATAAGGGCTCTGTTATAGTGTTTTAAAAAGTCATTATGATCACTTTGGTCCTACCTAACAGTATCAACAGACCTCACAGTAATTATTCCAAATGTCAGAAATATAAAATTTCTGTATTTTTCTCACCTCTTTATACAGTTAATTTTCTTAGGAAAACATAATACACATTTACTACATCAGTCTTAGGTTCACCTGCCTATGTATATAAACTCCTAAGGTTCTATTTTACATATACGTGTGTGTGTGTGTGTGTGTGTATCCACATATACATTGAAAACAGCCCCCAAAGCAAAACTTTTAAACAAATGCCCCCCCCCAAAAAAAGGCTTTTTCTTTGACCAGCATCCATAAGTCCTACAGATGTTGACTGGTTTACATTTATACTTGAAAGTTTAAAAGAATGCTAAAAGATGCTGAGAATTATAATCTAATGGATTAGAAAAGATGATGTTGACTTTTACAATGGAATACATTCCTGGAAATCATATGGGTCTCAATGTGATGAAAGGTCAGCATGCATGACTGTTCTAACATTCACTTATTGAACATACTCAGGATATTCTACACTGAAGGCAGAATCTCAGCTGCCATTAGGTAGCAGCATACGTTAGAAAGAGAAATGGGGCGGCGCCTGTGGCTCAACAAGTGGGGCACCAATCCCATATGCCAGATGTGGTGGGTTCAAGCCTGGCCCCGGCCAAAAACTGTAAACAAAAAAAAAAAGAAAGAAAGTGAAATGATGCCTGATAATGCTATTGTGTTAGGAGGTACAAACATGCTGAATAACCATTTTGCAAAGGCACAAAGTAACATGTATTCTTTTTTAGCACAATGTAAATAACTACCAATATAACAATTTATACCTTTTATTTCTATACTGAATTGAACAGACTCAAAATAAGTTGTTAAATTCAATACACAGTAACAACTGTGGATTCCAAATGTAAACAATGAGGAACAAAATCCTTTTATGATACAGTTTGTACAGTATCTATCCCAACACCACTTTTTGAAAAGTCTTCAGCTATAATTTGTTTTTTTTTTTTTTTTGAGACAAAGTCTCATTTTATCACCCTTGGTAGAGTGCCATGGCATCACACAGCTCACAGCAACCTCCAACTCCCCGGCTTAAGCGATTCTCTTGCCTCAGCCTCCTGAGTTAGCTGTTCAGCTGTAATTTTTGAGGTATAAGAACAATTTGGGGAAAAAGGTAAAAAAATATAGATCTATAATAAAATCCAACTGACTGCTATTTTGCCCGAAACAGAGATTCTGGTTGAAGACTGTAAATTTCTATCTCAAAAAACTGAATGTAGTAAAATAACATGACCTGCAGGTTAATTCGACTGGCCTCTGTTAACAGGTCTGGAGAATAGAGGAATTCCACAAATGCAAACTATGCATGGTTCACTGCCACTACCTGCCCATCAAAATCATACCTGAAAATGTGTGGCACAAACAGTTCAATAACTAGATCATAAAACCAAGGTCATGAGGTCCCAGATCCTTTTCCTTTTCTATTTTAAAGAATAAAACTATCCTGAAATGCCATGTTTCCTGATTTTCAAAACAGGAGTTAGGAATTTTTCAGGTGCTACAGAGACTAACAGTTGCGTATTTTTTACCATCATGTTTCCACTAGCAAATCTAAAGAACAGCACATAAAAGCAGGAAATGTTTTGAACAAAATAAATTATAACACCAAATTTATATACTCATGACACAGTCATGGCAAATGCCAATTAGTTGTAAAATGCATTTCTTACTTCTAGGTGTCTGGAACCTCAAAATCTGCACCCAGGCCCTCTTGGGCTTATTTACACCACTTCTCTTACTCTCCGTGTACAAGACGCCCAGATGAACCTTAGTAAGAACAATTATAAATAAAATTTGTTCATCAGCTGTTGAAAATGCAGAATGAACAATGTGAACAGAATATCAATGGCTGTGTTCTCCACCCCCAACGTGAGCAAAGAGTGGCGAGGGAGAAAGCACGGGCTTACCTCTGGTGTGCCGAGAGCATGTTCTCCAGCTAACAGCAGCATGCTCAGGCCGCCCATCTGAGTAGGATCTGAATAAGTCAAAAACAAATCATCAACTTACAAGCATGAAATACGTTATCATCCACATAGAGTCAAGAGTAATACTCATAAAGACTAGCAATCAAAAACCCAACAGAACCACATATAACTTTTTATGAAAAACTTTCAAAGCTTTTTATGTAACAATAAGCTGGCATATACAAGTGCTTACTGCTCATATTTTTATGAGCCTTGTAAATGCCACTGTTGTCCCACCAATCCAACATAACATTTTTCTCAACACCACAGCTGTTTATAACATGAATTATCTCCTAACGTGATACTTCTTTTTCCTTACAGCATGAGGAGTTTAGACAGGGTTTCTTTTTTTAAACAAAAGAGCGCTTATATTTTTCTTCTTGGAAGTTTGAGATTGTTATTCTCATCTTGTTATTTCTGCCATATGAAATCAGGACTGATAAAAAGAATCAGGCCATCAGAGAACTAGAGAACAAGAAAATTTTCCTAATGGGCCTCCAAAATCCAGTGGCCTTTGTTCAAACCTTTCTTTAAAACTTTCAAAATCAATTTAAAGTTTAAATGTATTTTTGATATTTTAAATCCTAAAATATTGAAATAATTAAAATATTAAAATATTAAAAGAGCCCAACAACCTTTAAGATCTCAAATTAATCCCTTTTATGTCACAACACATAAAACAAGAGATTTTTAATTTCATTATTTCAATAATCAACAGAAATAGAAAGACAAAATAAAAACAGCAAAGTGACAGACTAAACATATAGCTAAACATATATCCTTTATGGCTGTCTATTTAAATTCAGAACTGAAATGAAAGGACTTATGTAAAATGCCTCAGTGTCTTGCCTGGTGCACAAATACCCTCAATCAATGCATATTTAATTTTAAGAATCTCTACAACTGAAAATGTGGATCAGTCATAATGTTGTCCAAGGCATTTTTCTTTCTTCTTTTTGGTTAATGTTAATGCCCTTAAGTACATCTTTGTATACAATCTGTCTTGGAACTTCCCTGTCTTGGGAACTCATGAAAACAACTTTGACCACATCTTATATATAATTTTTTTAATTATAAAAACTTCTAAGGTAGCTTTAAAAAAAAGAAAAGGAAATAAAAGGAAAAGGAAAACGAAAGAGGTTATGAGAGGAAAAAATATGTTTCCAATTGATCAAGTAGAAAACAGTCATACAAGAAGACAAAGAATAAACAGATAAACATTGGATGATTTGCTGAAACAAAGCTCTCTGGTATTGTTTTGAGATTCCAACTTTAATTAAGTTTAAGAACCATTGTGGCTGTCGAAATAGAAACTTGTATCTATTTAAAAATAAAATCAGGAGGGGGAAATGAATTTAGCAACAAGTGAAAGTTTAGTTTGGTTCTTTAAGAGCAAAATACTTTTTTGCATCTGTCATCTCAGAGATCAGGAGGATTGGATAAAAATGTGTTAGTTCAAATTACAAAGTAAAATAGGAACATGATTACATGATAATTTCTATACCCATGTGAAGTTTGCAATTAGTTAGCTATGCAGATAATTAAAACAAAGGCCAAAAATTTACCAACATTCTTTACATTAATTTATACTTATACAAATGTTATTTAAGGTTATCAAAAATATAATAGGATTCACAAAAATAGCATGCTTTCACCTTACCAAGGAAGCTAGTACTAAATTAAATTCTATGCAGCTTTCCTTTCTTGGAAATCATATACCTGACAACACTGGGGTTATTCAAAATTGCAAAATGTCATATGACAAGGATTATTGAGAAAACAAAACAAGAGATTCCATGTTGAAAAAATCTGGCTTTTAAAAGCCTTCTAAAAAATAAAAATAAATAAAATCCTTCTAGTAGCCCCTAGATTCAGATGGCTAAGCACTAGGTTTTAATTAAAGACAAATTAATTCACTTTCATCTTGTTGAAAGAGACATAGAAATACCTGACCAATGTTATCCATTGTAAGAATTCTTGTCACTGATTTCCAACACGGGACACGGGCCATCACATGGTGTGTAACAACACAGATGCCAGAAAGGTGTTTTCCTTCTCTCCTGCACTTTGCTTTAAGAATACTGATTTTAAGAGCTGATCTGTAAATACCCTCATATAAGTCTTGGTTCAACTTGCAAACCATAGGTAAAAGGCAGACTAATTTTCAGAAATGGTGCTACAAAAGACACCTTTCCCACCTTTCTCTAGTTTACCTACAATTATTATTTGGTTTGTGAAGAGCAAGCTGAATCTGGAGGAAAAAGAATGAATGCTAAATGACGATCAAAGGAATTCAGTTAGAAGCTAGTCATCGGCATACCTTTTCTTTGTCCCAATAATAAAATGTTTCAGAAAACATTACAACTGATTCAATCCAGGAACTCCAGAAAGCTCACTGAGACTATCTAATAATAAGTGGGTTGAAGCTAAAATTGTACACAGTGACAGGTAAAGCAAGGGCAACTTTCTCTGTTTTGTTTTTTGAGATAGTCTCACTATGTTTCCCTTGGTAGAGTACCGTGGCGTCATAGCTCACAGCAACCTCAAACTCTTGGGCTTAAGGGATCCTCTTGCTTCAGCCTCCTGAGTAGCTGGGACTACAGGCGCCCACCACAACACCCAGCTATTTTTTGTTGTTGTTGTAGTTGTCATTGTTGTTTGGCAGGCCCAGGCTGGGTTTGAACCTGCCAGCTCTGTTGTATGCGGCGGGCACCCTAGATGCTGAGCTACAGGTGCTGAGCCAATTTTCTCTGTTTTGATTCTTGTAAAACATACAGAAGTACCACTTGGGTGCTCACCTAGAATTACGCTGCAGATATCCACATAAAAATTACCTAAAGACTTGTTTCCCCAGAATGCTGCAATTATGTTATATTAGACTTCTTCATTTTTATATAGAATATAACCAACATACATTTTATATGATGACTCTCACATTGAGCTTTAAAAACTTTTTAATTCTATTGGTTATTTAAAAAAAAGTGCAATCACAATATTGCTCAACCTCCTTTTCCAACCTTTCCATATTATAAATGGTTTAATAATGTGGTTTTGAAGAAAATTTGCTTATAATCCTCCAGATCAATAGCAACCTCACTGCCTCTGTCCTGCCCAATCTCCCAATTTCATCCTGACAAATTCCTTTTAATTATTATACTGCAATAGCCAGGGAAGACAGAGCCACTTGCAGGATGAACATAAGTATTTTTGTTTCATGGTGATAAAAGCTTTAGCATTCCTCACCACCCAGAGTTTTAAAGGTCCCATTTGTTACGGGACCACCTGGAATTTGAAATCTGCCTGGCTCAGACAGGAAGGGGCATGAGAGGAAAGGACAAGATGAGAATGCTCTCCAAGACGCACCTGTCAGATCCATCTCTGATGGAGCTGGTATATTCTTGCCCTCAATGCTTCAGATACTCAGATTATCTACATAATTGTGTCTTTTAAGTATCCATGGTAACTAAATTGCCTATTGGTAAGCTTACTGTCTATGTGTGTGTAAGCTATTTTGTTAACATCATAAAAATCCCTGAGTTCCCAACAATTTCCATATTGTTTTCTCTACTGTCATGTCAGGAATCCACTGACATGGATATAATGACTCTACCACTTGGTCTATATAGCCTTTCTTTAATTATATATACACTATGTACACCATGCTCAAATCCTTTGTTACATATTTGCTGTTGCTTCATATTACTCATAAATTTTGCTCTCCCCTCCATTATTTGTCAAAAATACTGCCTAAATATGTTGTTCTGTCCTTAAAGAATGGGTAGAAATTCTGTCTCAACTCACCAGCCATTCCAAAGTTAAGCTGAGGCATTTCTTCCGTCTTTGCTTTCTTGGGGCTTGGCAAATCTCTTGTAGAGTCAGATGGGAAGGCCCAAAGTTTCTTTCGTGGATTGACAGTAGGTGTTGGGGATTTCACAGGCTTGTTTGTGGTAGGACACCATTTGTAGCCAGGATTTGCTTTCATAAATGCATCTTTATACTATAAATGAAAGAATTGAGTGGAATTTAATTAACATATAGATTTAAAAAAATTCTAACAGCCTTCACCTCACTTTCCTATCTAGGTAATGAATGAGAAAAACACTTCAGAGTGACTTCTGTGGCTCTTCTTGCAGAAGAATGACAGTCTTAGTACAGGGCTCTGTGGAGTTATCTTCTCGAAGAAAGTTCACTGTGCAACCTGGGCACAGAAGCTGCACAGTTTGTATTTCTTAATAATTCTCTTTTTTTTTTTATAAGTATCCAAAAACTTGTCTGACTTTGGTGGGGAGAGAAACTTGTTTATAACAGGAGAAGTTTACAGCTATAGAGACAGAAAAAACAGGTTCAAGTCCTACAACTCTCCTCTTTGGGTTGTGGTGACTAAGAATAGAGAAAGTAACCTCTCTGGGTCTCAACGTGATTCCATAAACTGAGTATAATACCACCAATGCCTCAGGTTATTGTAAACAGAGGTGCACAGACAGCATCTATTTCAAAGTAAGCTTCAGGTACACATTACAAAATGGCGGTGCCTGTGGCTCAGTGGGTAGGGTGCCGGCCTTATATACCGAGGGTGGCAGGTTCAAACCCAGCCCCGGCCAAACTGCAACAAAAAAATAGCCGGGCGGTGTGGCAGGAGCCTGTAGTCCCAGCTACTCGGGAGGCTGAGGCAAAAGAATTGCCTAAGCCAAGGAGTTGGATGTTGCTGTGAGCTGTGTGACGTCACAGCACTCTACCAAGAGCAATAAAGTGAGACTCTGTCTCTACAAAAATAAAAAACAAAAAACAAAAAACAAAATGTGAGTCAATACCAGGACCAATAACCAGATTACATCTACTATTTAATTTATTGGTTAAGAGTAGAAAAAAAGTTAAATCTGGGCTTTGATGTACTAATAAGGTAAATTCAGGCAAATTTAACAGAGCAAAGTACTTAATAATGGGATAAAGGAACCCAGGTCAAGAGTGGGAGAAGGTGAATTAGGTAGGCCAAATGATACATACTGTTTAGGTATTGGAAGACACTGTACCATGTAGAGGAAAGAGCCCTGAATAGAGTCTGATGACCTGGGCTAAAAATGCATTTCTGCTCTAGCTTGGCATTTAACGTTTCTTAGCCTCACTCCCTCCATCTGTAAGCATCACCACAGTTGTCAATATCCCCGGGTTCTATAATGAGCACACACAACTAAATACATACATGAACAAGCTCCAAGAGCATGAAGTGTGATGCTGTGATTAATCCATCACTAACTTTGTCTTACTTTGAGGTTTCAACTTTCACTGACAGTATCTTTGTTTCTCTTTCATTTTTCTGCAGCTTTCACCTGTTACCCTTTTTCCCAACACTACTACCTCTCCCCCTTTTCATGAAAACTGGGATATTTTCCTGATGATTATATTGCCAAAAGGTATATAGTATGATAAAAATATTTTCCATGTATTTTTCAACTACTATACAATTCTTTCAACAACATAAACTTGCCTTTTAAAATGGTCACTCCATGTGTGATACTAGTTTATTTAGTACAAACACCAAATGGCTTTTAATTTCACAGTAGGAAAAAAGTTCCCTTTATCCTTGGTGTAAAGAAAGTACATGTAATCTAAATAAACTTCTGTCTGCCATTTCACTTTAAATAATATAAATAAAAACTATAATGCATATAATAATGCAATCTTAACAGAAAATGGTCTAGAATTATCCCAAAGTTACCTTAGCTCAAATTTTCTGAATAATCTTTTACTTGTAAGATATAAATATGCATATATATATACACACACACACACATCGATACATGGATGTATACAGAAGGAAGGTAAGCACAAAAAACCTGTAAGACACAGTTCTACTCATCTAACAAAAATAATTACAATGGGATATAAGGCCAAAACCAAACTAGAATTTACCTTCACAAAGCAGAATATATTTGGAGGTATCAAATGTGGTGTAAGACACAGACTACCACAGTGTATTCATGTGCACTGCGGATTTACATGTTAAGTTGGGGAAGATAAATAGCTTTGCCTGCCGTCTGGAGGTGGAAAGTGACAAATGGTAGGACGAGGTGGAAATGGAGGAGCAGAAACATGCATCATTATCGTGTCCCAGCAAAAGCACACGGCTGGGTTTGCCAAATGAACAGTCACTTAAACAAAGGTCATCACTCTATAAAGTGATAAAAGACTTTCAAATAAATTGACTAATATATTTGTCATAAGAAATGAAATTATCTTCTTTCTAACAGCTAAAAGTTGTAAAGGAAACAGTCACAGCTGGGAAGGATGCTGCACTGATGTCACTGGATCTCTGTTTCTTGTGTCTTAGGTGCCCTGTGCCCTCCTCCCCGTGTTGTTCTAAGTCTTTCCCAATAAGATGTCACATCCTTTGCAAAAAATCATTTAGTCATTTGCCTTGGTGAAAATTAGTAAGTATAACAGAAATGATAATGCTGGCTGGCCTCCTTGTGAGTGAATTATTGCCAGCATCAACTATTTTTAAATCACTGGTGATACTAATAACGGCCAGCTTAAACTAATTTATGACGGGGAGCTGGTGATGAAGACAACATGAAACAGTTAACAATCCCCACATCATAATCATTTCACTTTCTCTTGCCCATATTCTCCCCACCCACCCCCATCGGAATGCTCTGTGAACACTGGCTATGTGATGGACTCTTGCTGGACATTGGGGATGGCTTTCCCTGGCCATTCCCCCCTAGAGCATGAAAAATGGTTTTGCAATAGGTCTGTAAAAGGAGAACCTACCTACGAGTGGAATAAGGGAGGTTGAGAACAGGGCCAGTAATGTGTGGGACTTCACAGAGTGTCAATTCTCTGTAACTATCACAAAACTAATTTTGTAGATTCTTAAACTCCATGCAGTTGTGCAAAACCACAACAGTGATCAGTTCAATCAAGTGCATGTATTAAAAATGTGGGAGATAGAGAAGAGAGTAATACACAAAGTCTCTGTCCTTCAGAAGTTTAGAGCTTTGATGGGAATGTCATAAAGTTACCTAAAAATACAGGTGAACACAGGCAGTGCAAGAGCATCAAACACGGGCCAAGACAAGAAGAACCTCAGGTGAACCTCAGGTGTAAGGATGTCTGTCTGCCCATGGAACTTGCCACCTCATCAATCTCTACCTCTGATTCAGCATAAGACAATGGTAGAAAGGTTTAATCAATCACTGTGATGAGATTATTAGAAATGGGATTAAAGAGAAGGCTGGGGAAGGGCTAAATGGGGAAAGACTTTGTATATACTAGTCTGAAGCAGATAGCTGAGTGAAACTATTAGCATGCAGGTCAACCATGTAGATAAAATCTATCAACACAGGATTGAAAGAGCCAAAGGGCAGGCCACACTGATTAGTATTTCCAGGCTAGGAAGTCTACACTGGAGGTGGAAGGGGAAGCTCACTTACCTTCTAAAGACTTAAAAAGGCTACTAGTCCTAAGATTTCAATGAAAGATTCTTGCAGATAAATAAATTCTAGCCAAAGTTCTGCTTTTCAAAATTCTACCATTAAAATAAAAATTCATCTTACGGCTTCTGATTTTGGTATGCAAATTTCCCACCAATTAAGCATAGTTAAAAGAGAAATCTATTTTATAGACACATTTCCTGACTTATTTGAGGCACTTAACTTTTTCTTCCCCAAACACCACCATGTTTCATTAGCAAGAACAATAAATCAGTAATTCAGTTACTGATTTTATTGTTATTTAGTACTGGCATCAAATACATACTCTTTGTGACAGTATTTTGACTGCTTAATATTTGACAATGATATTATTATGTACTAAAAGATAATATTCTGTTAATCTTTTAAAAATGGAATCTCAACAAATATTTTTCCAAATCATTTACAAAAATAGAAAGTGGATATTACAAAACACCTGCATTTTAATGAAAAATATCCTTATTAACTATTCTCCATCTATTTATTTTTAATTGGGAGAGGGGTAGTATCTAAGGGTCCCACTTCCAGCTTTTAAACGAATAAGTTTCATCTATCTGGAAATCACTTGGGTATTGTACCTACTTCTCAGGAATGGTGGATAAATGAGATTCTACTCTACATAAAGTATGCAAAGTTCTATGGCATGTTTGCAAGAATATAAATTCTGTCTGTTAAATATGACACAGAACAGTTAAGAAATAGTCTCCAGATTATAATACATCAGAAAATAAGAGTATATCTTCTTTTGAAAAGAGTCTTTTTTTGATGAAACCTAAATAGGAAATGAATGATCTTTACAAAAATTATCCCAATTGCAAATCAATAATCAAAAATAGATTAATTTTGTTTTGATGAAATATGAAGGAAGGACTAAACAAAACCCCATGGAGTGTTATGGTGACAGTCATCTTTCTTTAGAGTACTGACAACAATGGATATCAATATTTATGAAGGGCGAGTACAATTTACTTTCAAGCTGTATTTTATTGCATGTAATTCCATAGCTGTCTCATTGGCATACAGCTGAGCTCTAAGCTTTCCAGCCTAGTTTCTCATGATTTTTGCCATATTTACCTTTACAACTTCATTTCCTATTATGGTCCTACTCCAGAAAATGATTTCACTTTCTCACATCCGCTCTTATCCTTGTTCTTTTCTCTAAACCCTACTCCAAAGCCCAGGTCAAATTCTACCCACTTTATAAAGCCTTTTGTGATCTACCCTGACACATCTTCTTCCCCCCAACACAAACATCTTCTTCCTATGGGACTCATGACTTATTACTATGCTTGTCACACTTGCCCAAAACTACCTATCTCTAAGGCATCTGAAGTGGACAGGATAGAGCAATATTAAAAGGGCACTAGAGGTATGCATCCCATTTCAGTCTTTTACATGTAGCTATCCAGTTTTCCCAGCACCATTTTATTGAACAGAGATTCTTTGCCCCAGTGCATGTTTTGATTTGTTTTGTCAAAAATCGGATGAGAGTATCAGGATGATCTCATGTTTGGGTTCTCTGTTCTGATCCACAAGTCTATGTTTCTGTTTTTGTTGCAGTACCATGCTGTTTTGGTTACCAAAGCCTTGTAGTATAGTTTGAAGTCTGGTAAGGTTTTCTTATGTAAGACTGGATTCACATCTCTCATCACTCACAAAACTTTACTCACAGTGGATAAAAGACTTAAACCTACAGCAGGAAACTATAGGAATCCTAGAAGAAAATGTTGGAGAAATTCTTACTAATATTGGCCTAGGCAAAGAATTCATGAAGAAGATCCCAAAAGCAATCATAGCAACAACAACAACAAAAAAATAAATGGGACCTGATCAAATTAAAAAGCTTCTGCACAGCCAAGGACACAATCAAAAGAGCAAATGGACAACCCACAGAATGGGAAGAAGGATGTGCATGCTACCCATAAGACAAAGGACTGATAACCAGAATCCACAAAGAACTGAAGCAAAACAGCAAGAAACAGCCAATTACATTAAAAAGTGGGCAAAAGATATGAACAGAAATCGTTCAAAAGAAGATATACATACTAATGGCCAATAAACTCAGGAAAAAATGTTCAATGTCTCTAATCATTAGGGAAATGCAAATCAAAACCACAATGAGACATCAACTAACTTCAAAGAGAATGGCTCCAACATGGATGTGGAGAGAAAGGAACTCTTATAACTTTTGGTGGGACTGAAAACTAGTACAAGCTTTATAGAAAAATGTATAGAGATACCTCAAAGAACTTAAAGTAGACCTATCATTTGACCCAGCAAACCCACTGCTGGGAATATACCCAAGGGAAAAAATGTTATGTTATAAAAGGACACCTGCATGCAAACGTTTACAGCAACACAACTCACAATCTCAAAGATGTGGAAACAACTCAAGTGCCCAACAATTATATGAATAGTTTAATAAAATGTGGCATATGCATACTATGCAGTATTACTCAGCCATAAAGAAAAATGGTGATCTAGTATCTTTTGTGACAACTTGGATGGATCTGGAGACCATTCTTCTCAGAGAAACATCACAGGAATGGAGAACCAAACACATGTACTCAATAACAGGTTGGATCTCATCGATCAACATGTAAGTGCACATATCTCAATGAAAATTAAGCTGGGGGGTGGGCAGGGGCTGGGTAAATTTGCACCTGTTCGGTATGGTGCACACCGTCTGGGTAGAGGCACACTTACAACTTTGACTCCAACTGTGAAAAAAACAAAGTATGACAAATGGAAGGTTCTAGCAGTATCCTGGGCAAAGATGCAGGCATTCTATATTCTTACATTCATAAGAGGACATACATAAAGAAGTTAAAAGAAAGACTTGGTTGCTTTTATACCTCCTAACTGGCAGTCACACATGGAAAACCCTGAACCTGGGAACATCCATAGCACTGTATCATCATGCACATTGCTGAATTTAAGAACGTTAACTCAGGTTATATCTTTAGGATAGCATTTTTAAATTACTTACAACCAATTACTGCTCTAATGAGGTTCATCAGAGAACACAAAACACTCATTCTGCCACTTTTTTTCAATAATGCAAATTAGTACTGGGCAATAATTCAAGAAACTGAAAACAAATTCTAAAACAGGTGCTTTGTCTTACAGAAGAACTAATGTAAAAGTACAGGGAAGGGTCAGAGAAAATTTTCATGAACTAAGAGGCGAACAAAAGAATCTTTCTAAAGTTAGATTATTATTGTTTTAAAAACATTCTTCTTTTAAGTACAATAAAGAAAATGTTATTTCTTGCTCAACTGATAATGGCAGGAGAGATACTGGCAAATATTATGGAAGCATTCACATTCAGACACATACACTATGCTGAAAAAACATGTTTTGTGCCTAATAGAGAAGATTTAAAATTTAAAATTTGAGGTTTAAAATTGAAAGGTTAAACATCTAAAATAGATTATGTGTGGGCCAGGCAAGGTGGCTCATGCCTGTAATTCTAGTACTCTGTGAGGCTGAGGCAAGAGGATCCCCTGAACTCAGGAGTCTGAGACCAGTCTGAGCAAGACCAAGACTCTGTCCCTACTAAAAAAACAGAAAAATAGCTGGGCATTGTGGCAGTTGCCTATAATTCCAGCTACTCAGGAGCCTGAGAAAGGAGAATTGTTTGAACCCAGGAGCTTGAGGTTGCTGTAAATTAGGCTGACATCAGGGCACTCTGGCCTGGGCAACAGAGTGAGGGTTCTTGTTTCCCCAAAAAAGATCACGTGTGTGTGGGCCAGGGTCCCTTGGGTAACTGACACCAGATTAATCACAAACTCCCTTGTATCACTAGCAACCACCACAAAACCGGGCACATGGAAGCCACTTAATAAGAATTTGTTTACTGAAGTAACATTCCAATTGAAGCTGCAAAATATTAACACAAAAGGCACCAGCACAATTACATGCACTTTAATGTAATTTCAAAACTATTTAGTGAATAAGCTGAAACAAGTAAGAATCACTTATGACGAGAGACCAATTGTGTGATAATTTTGAAACTAGCTAAATCTTCTACACTTTTCAGTAGAAAGGAAGCAACATTTCCTAAGAGCAAGTCTAAAACAAGGCAAGTCGCAATGGGGGACACAGTTCCGGTCTCTTACTTTCAGCAGATTGCAGGGGGCCACCTGAACAGGTTTCATTTTAGTCACACAATAGCAAATATTGTGAACCTAATTAAGTAATGAGTAAGGGATTTTCCTTATGAAATTAATACTTCCTCATGTTAAAAGTGGCCACCTGCTGGGTTTGTAAATTAGGAGTATTTAAGAAAAGGCAAACAATATACTGGGAATGGACTGCGTGCCATCCAAAAACAGCAATCCAAAAACAAACTCAAGTGTTTAATTATAGGAAGCTTATGCAGTTCCCTATGAGGTTCCACATAATTGTTTATTTTACCTCATAAGCATGACTATGAAAAGATATAAGGCTATTTAATGGGGAAGTTTCACTGTTAATTACTGTTAGGCTAGTGGAAATGTGTTGAAATATTTAAAATCAAGTAGGTTATTGCAATTGGTTTTAAACTTTCCAGATGCCCTAGTTAAAATCCTGTCTTTAACAATAGTCAATTTCTGAAGCTTTTGTGATCATTAATTATACAGGAACTATGCTAATCACTTACTCTAGATTCAAATTTCCCTGAATGTTTCATAAAAAATTTCTATGCTGCTTGTTAGATTACTGAACAACTCAATAAAGGCACAGCAATAGAGAGTGTTATTTTTTTACAGACTGAGATGTCTACTATGTAAAACATCTTGAAACTCTGTATTTTGTTCCCTGCTGGTTCATTTTTCTATATAACTTAACCAAATGTTTGGGTGGCAGAGTTTTTCATAAATCAAGAATTTTTTGCAAGTTGCAACACTGAGAAAATGTTAGAATTATTCCTTTCAAGTTTAACCAAAATAATGTTGCTTTGCTTATTTCCTTTCTTTTGGGACTAAATTTAAATGTACAATGATCTCACATTAATTCCAGATTAATTTGGAAACAGAACCAGTATACAATTTTTGAAGAAACTTAGTAATTGCTATCATGTTGGAATTGAATAATGCCCCAACTGTCTGACTAGCCTTGCAGCATGGGAATATTTTCTACTAACTCCAGCTTACACAGTGCTTACATATATACACAGACACAAGTACATCCTATTCAAATGCCATTCATTTCTTGGTTTTAAACATTCATAGTGAACTACCTATAGAGAGAAACAAGCAGGTCAAATCATATCTCTTGATAATTGTTTTTATTATAAAATCAAAAGATGTTAGAGCTGGAAGGGAAACAAATCTTTGTCTAACTTCCTCATCTAATAAACATTAGAAAAACAGAAAAAGAAGCTAAGGCCCAGAGGATCAAATTATGTTTGGTCACAAAACATAAGAATTAGATTAAGACTTTTTCCATGAGACAACTAGAGTAACCTAGGAAGATTGTCTTCTTTACCATCAGCATGTCTACAACGAAAGTTGAGTTCCTAGAAAAACTTAGAAGAAAAAAAGTAAAATAAACCATTCATAATAAACTGTTCATAATAAATCAATTCCTTATACTATGTATTGTCAATCAGTGGAGTATAGACAAAGAGAAAAATCTGGTTGGTAATAAATTGCTCTTGGGAAGTCCACCAGCATTTTCAAGGCGGACTTGGGACATGGGAATAAGAACAAAGAAAGCTCTGGTGTTTTTAACTTAACACTGGCTTCATAAGTCATCTTCTCATTCCTAGACCTTCAACAATCACTCTATATCTGCTGACTGGGAGTTTCCAGACAGGTTGCTCTGAGCCACCATAATACCTTGTCACTGTAACCTACCTCCTTGGCCATGTCTGTGTATTTCTGCTTTTCCTTTGGATCCAGAACAGCCCACCAATCAGCTAGTATCTTGGTAGCACCTCGGTTATCAAGCCTTGGGTGTTCCTGACGTACAAGGGAGCGATGGCGTTTGCAAAATAAAAGAAATGCATTCATTGGTCTCCTGGCTCGCTGTTCTGGGGATTCATCATCTTCAGTCTCACCAACATCTTGCTCTAGGCCATCAGCCCCAAGAAGATGAACCTATTACCAGCCAAAACAAAGCCAGATGTTTAATACATCTCGGACAAGTCTGAGTTAACAATTAGTCTAGGTTTGTAAGAAATCATAGTTTTTCTTAGTTCCATGTAAATAAACTTATAAATTGAAAAAAATATGATTTTTCAAAATCATGAACCACTGTTCAAGGTTGGCAACTAACTTTTATATGATGTATCCTTCTGCTTAGTTTCTATAGCAACCTGTGCATGTCTCTATTACAGCATATATTACATTGTGTTATAATTGTTCACATTTTTCCTCTCTCTCACTAAACAGTGAGCTCTATGAGGACAAAAATTCTCTTATTTACCTTTACAACCACAGTACCTAGCTCAATGTCTGGTATAAAATTAGTACTTAACCAATTACTAGATTATTTTTTTAGTTGTGTGTTTTTTGTTTTTTTTTTTTGTCTTGTAGAGACAGAGTCTTACTTTGTCACCCTTGGTAGAGTGCTGTGCAGTCACAGCTCACAGCAACCTCCAGCTTCTGGGCTTAGGTGATTCTCTTGCCTCAGCCTCCCGAGTAGCTGGGACTACA
>CAUYRH010027352.1:0-17483 GCA_963574655.1 Perodicticus potto | reverse complement strand
AACAATGACGGCTACAACCAAAAAAAAAAAAAAAAAAATGACAGGGTGTTGGGGTGTTGTGGTGGGCACCTGTAGTCCCAGCTACTTGGGAGGCAGAGACAAGAGACTCGCTTGAGCCCAGGAATTGGAGGTTGCTGTGACAACCAGGGTGACAGCTTGAGGCTCTGTCTCAAAAAAAAAAAAAAAAGAGAGAGAGAGAGGGGTTTGGGCTAGCTAGGAGCAACAGGAAATCCAGGCAAGAGATTAGAGGTGACAGCTTGGTCTAGGCTATTAGCAGAGGAGCTAAGAAGGAACAAATGAGTCAAAAGTATGTTCATTTACACTTAGTTTTCAGACCCCTTTCTTGGACAAAGGAACCAAGGTCATAATGGGACAGGTGCACCAGTCAACTGGTCGGGGAAAGCACAGTGCATGTGAATGGTTGTGGAATTGTGTGATGGATCCCACTGAGGAGATTGGGGCCCAAAGTGGAGGTTGGACAATCCAATTTTTTTTTTTTTTTTTTTTTTTGAGACAAGGTCTCACTCTGTTGCCCCAAGCTAGAGTGTCACGGCATCAGCCTAGCTCACAGCAACCTCAAACTCCTGGGATCAAGTGATCCTCTTGCCTTTGCCTCCTGAGTAACTGGGACTACCGGTGCTCACCATGATACCTGGCTAATTTTTCTGTTCTTAGTGGAGACAGAGTCTTGCTCTTGCTCAGACTGGTCTTGAACTCCTGAGCACAAGCAATCCTCCTGCCTCAGCCTCCCAGAATGCTAAGATTACAGGCATAAGTCACCATGACCAGCCAGGACAACCAAATTTTAACAAGAGAGGGGATGGTAGGTGGGGCTGTATGTCCAGGACTAGAGTTGTGGCCTTCAGTATGTCATCATCAAGTCTGGGGACAGCCAAGGTCTGCAGTCGGGGGAAAGAGGGTTAGGGATTTTGGAGGAGAGTGTTCACTTCTCCAAACAGGGCTGCACAGTAAATCTCATACATTGGGGTCTCATCAGGCTCTGGGCTTGGTGTCCCACCACACTCGGAACTCACCAACCCTGCAAGCAACCTGGCAACAGTGGCAGTCCTGCCTGTGTGTGCTGAGGTGCCCATGGTGGCCTTCACATTGGAGCTGCAGCATGCTCTGCAAGCCATTGGTCAGTGGAGGGAAGGGGTATGGGTGAGGGCTGGCCATTGGTCACTGGGGCTGGTCAGAGCATGGGTCAGTGAATGGATATGCCTGGGTGGTCAGTAGGAAGGGGTAGACCAGGGCCACAGGGGTAGGGTAAAGGGTAGTCTCTTCTGGGAGGGCCCCCAACCCTGCTGACAGTGTTCCCAACATCGGTTCCTCATCTACCCCTAGGTCCCACACTCCTCCTCAACAGTGACATCATCCGGGCGCGCCTGGGGGCTTCTGCGCTGGATAGGTATGTGTGTTGGCCTCCTGGAGTGGAGCAAGGAACATAAGGGGTAGGCTTGGAGCCCTAGAGATTTTTATATCTATGTTCAAGTGCTAGGTTTCAAACCAAGGAACATGAGTCTCACCCTTAGGTCAAAGGAGGGGACATGAATCTGTTCCCAAGGGCGTCCTCAAACTTTTTAAACAGGGGGCCAATTCACTGTCCCTCAGACCGTTGGAGGGCCGGACTATAGTTTAAAAACAAAAACTATGAACAAATTCCTATGCACACTGCACATATCTTATTTTGAAGTAAAAAACAAAATGGGAACAAATACAATTCACACCGCCGCGTGTGGCCCCCAGGCCGTAGTTTGAGGACCCCTAGAGGGCTTCCATTGCCGGGGATGGAATGGGGGAAGCTGGGTGTTTAAGCTTCTCCCAGCAATGGAGCTGTGTGGTCTCTGGGGGCACACGGCTTCAGACCGCCCCAGGATGATACTTTCCCCATCCTACCCCAGCATCCAAGAGTTCCGGCTGTCAGGGTGGCTGGCCCAGCAGGAGGATGCTCACCGCATAGTGCTTTACCAAACGGACGCATCGCTGACCCCCTGGACTGTGCGCTGCCTGCGCCAGGCTGACTGCATCCTTATCGTGGGCCTGGGTGACCAGGAGCCCACTCTTGGCCAGGTCTGGAAGCCCCGCGCAGTGACAACATCCCCAGGATTCTTTCCCTTGCCCTCCCGTGCCGACACCAGGCCACGTGCACCCTCACCGTGGGGGTAGACAGACGACCAGGGACCTAAGCCTGACCAGGTAGTGATAGGGAGGCCAGTGACCTCTGCTCCGCATCTTCCGCAGCTGGAACAGATGCTAGAAAACACGGCCGTGCGTGCACTCAAGCAGCTCGTCCTGCTGCACCGTGAGGAGGGCACAGGTCCTACGCGTACTGTGGAGTGGCTCAACATGCGCAGCTGGTGCTCAGGCCACCTGCACCTGCGCTGCCCTCGTCGCCTCTTCTCCCGCCGCAGCCCCGCCAAGCTGGTGAGGGGCGGGGCTTGGAGGGGTATGGGGGAGGACTGGCCCCCACTTCTGGGGTTGTGGGCTACCAGGGGTGTGGTGTAGGGAAAGGGGCAAGCCCTGGAAAAGCTGCAGGGGGTGGGGGGTCCACTAGGCCCCACCCCGCAGCCTCCTGGGTCCTGCCTTCTTTCCCTCCTTGCCAGCACGAGCTCTACGAGAAGGTTTTCTCCAGGCGTGCGGATCGGCACAGTGACTTCTCCCGCTTGGCTCGGGTGCTCACGGGAAACACTATCGCCCTGGTGCTGGGTGGGGGCGGAGCCAGGTGAGGGCGGGACCAGTGTTGGGTGTCCGAAGGGTGGAGTTTATTCTAGGGGAAGACACCAATGAGCGCACGACCAGTTCTGTCAGGGGCGAGGCTTGTTGAAGGAGGGCCTACTGTAGGATGGGGCCTGGGTGCCCGAGGGGCGGACCTCATTCCCTAGAAAGATCCCTTGACAGGGGCTGACCTTTTGTTCCTTGGCTGTGTGGGGAGGTAGAAGAAAAGGAGCTCCTGGAGGTGGTTCCCAGCGGATTCCTAGCTGTACACCGGGTCTCCTTTTTCCTGCAGGGGCTGCTCTCATATCGGGGTACTAAAGGCATTAGAGGAGGCAGGGGTCCCCGTGGACCTGGTGGGCGGCACATCCATCGGCTCCTTCATCGGGGCCCTGTATGCGGAAGAGCGCAGCGCCAGCCGCACCAAGCAGCGGGCCCGGGAGTGGGCCAAGGTGTGTATTGGGGGCAGGGGTCGCTGAACCCCAGAAGCACGATGACTTCACCATCACCTGATTCCCAGGGCCAGTGGGCTCATAGTGGTCCTTTCTAAAGTAATCTGTGAACCTGCCTGCCCAGACCTTTATAGTTATGCCCTGGGGACCTTGGGTGATTCTTGTGGGACTTCCTGGCATGACCCTGTTGGTAGTGGCCCTGGGTGACCACATCATCCTGAAATGCTCCTTACCTGCCCTCCTTTGGTGATCCCTCTGTGACGCCAAGTGACTTCTGTTTGACTCCACCTGGCCCCTTGTCCCTAGAGTATGACTTCTGTGATGGAGCCTGTATTGGATCTCACGTATCCCGTCACCTCCATGTTTACTGGCTCAGCCTTCAACCGCAGCATCCACCGTGTCTTCCAGGATAAGCAGATTGAGGTGCGCCCACCTCCTTGCCCCACCCTTGTCCTCCTGTGTTCACAGGAGTCCACACTCCTTCCCCACCTTGGTTCTTGTCCCCTTAGGACCTGTGGCTACCGTATTTCAATGTGACTACAGACATCACAGCGTCGGCCATGCGTGTCCACAAAGATGGTGGGTGTACCCAGCCCTGTAACTGCTGAGGCCATGTGGGGACTCATGGGGGGAAGTTTTGGGAAGGGCAGCTGAGCTTCTGGAACATTGATAACACAAGTGACCGTTCACCCTGGCCCGATCGCCTTCCACTAACAGACTCCCACTAATGCCCCAGTGGCCCCAGGTATGTCTATGCTCGGGGGTAGGGAGCCAGGAGTCTTGTTGGGTGCCTCACCCCCTCACGCCGTCCCTACAGGCTGTGTGTGGCGTTATGTCCGGGCCAGTGCCTCCTACTGCCCCTATCTGCCCCCACTCTGCGACCCCAAGGACGGGCACCTGCTGGTGGACGGGTGCTACGTTAACAACGTGCCAGGTCAGCAAGCCCTTTGGGCTGACCAGGCCTCCAAGAGTGTGTCTGTGCGTGTCTGTGTCTGTGTGTCCCACCGGGCAGGCTCCCTGTGGCGGTATGTGCGTGCCAGCATGACGCTCTCGGGCTACCTGCCCCCACTGTGCGATCCAAAGGACGGGCACCTTCTCATGGACGGTGGCTACATCAACAACCTGCCAGGCAAGTGGCTGCGCACACGTACCTGTGGAGACTCATGCACACAGACACATGCGCAGACAGGCACACACAGACTCGGGCCACCTGTGCAGGGGTGTATTGCACACAGACATGCTCACATGCAGTCTGGCCAGTTGAAAAGTATATCCACCTGCTTGAGTGCTATTAGATACGAGTGGATACACACGAGGGGCTGGTGCACAGCCACACATGGATGCACTGAGGAACATGTAGGTCAAATGGGAGGGTTTCATGTACACACACCAGGTACTCATGCAAATGCATTCTCTCAGGTGCTTGTGTGCTGGATGGGGCACACGTGTGTACAAGCACACACTCAGACACATGTGCACAGACAAATGTATTGATAAAACAGGGCATTTGTCTGCACCTGCTGTTCTATCCACACCTGTGCAGCAAACATGCAAGTTTATGTACATGCTGAAAGGATGGGGCACCTGTGTGACCGAATTAAGTCGCACCTTCTGCCTTCTTGTGCACAAGTGAGAGGTAGGTCAGTATGCGACTTAAAATTTCACACCCGGGTGGCACCTGTGGCTCAGAGGAGTAGGGCACCGGCCCCATATGCCGGAGGTGGCGGGTTCAAACCCAGCCCCGGCCAAAAATTGCAAAAAAAAAAAAAAAACTTCACACCCCAGAAGTATGCATGCGCACACAGAAACGTACAACAGCTGCACACACACTCATGGTTCCATAGATAGGAGCCGGCAAACCATGGCCTGCAGGCCAAATCCAGCCTTCTGCTTGATTTTATAAATAAAGTTCTATCAGAATGCAGCCACACACAATCATTGACATAACATCTGGCTGCTTGTGTGCTACAGCAACAGAGTTGAGTCACTAGGACCAAGACCAAGTGGCCCACGACACCAAAATTTTCTTTCAGGTTCTTGGTGGATAGTTCCTAATTCCTTCCACTGCCACAGGTTCTTTGTACAGATAAATGTATGATATGACCACACACGTGAGCTGGCTTGTGCAAGCCCACAGGCACACTCAGACTCACAAGGAAGCGTGTACAGACATGGACATAAGAACAGGCGGTCTGTAACAAACACAGATACGCCCAGGCGTGTCTGCAGAGACTCAGGCTACCCAGAGATACACATGCTCACAGACACACAGCCACCCACAGGGCCTTGGACAGAGAGACTCAAGCAGGCACACACATACATGTGGACGTGGGCACAGGGATCCAAAGACACAAACAGGCTCTGAGGGTACAAATGTGAAGGCTGATGGAGATCCGGGTGTCTTCTTGGACTGGGCCTGGCTACAGAACACTGTCTTGCAAAAGCACCCTCCCTTGCCTACCCTCTCTATCCTGCTTCCTTAATTTCCTTCCATCTCTGCTCTTTGCTCTCTTTCCCTCATCTCAGCCCCAGGGTCTCTTTACACGTCTGGATTTTCTCTTTTCGTGTCTCTGACTCTGGTATCTTCTTTCTCTTGCTGTCTCTACTCTGTCTCTTTCTCCTTCCACATCTCTCATATCCAGCATCCTAATCTTTTCCCCCCAGTTACTCTGTCCCTCAGTTCCTGGTTTCCCAGACCTCAAAACTCCAACACCTGACCCCACTCCCTTGATTTTGTTTGCATGTGTGGGGTTTATTTTCCCATGGTCATGTGCACAGTGATGTTTGTGGGGCTGGGTTGAACATCCTCAACCCTTGGCCCCGTTGGGGGATCAGCCCACCGACCCTTCTGCCTTGCCCTACAGCGGACATTGCTCGCAGCATGGGTGCCAAAACGGTCCTTGCCATCGATGTGGGGAGCCAGGATGAGACAGACCTTAGCACCTATGGGGACAGCTTGTCTGGCTGGTGGCTGCTGTGGAAGAGGCTAAACCCCTGGGCCGAGAAGGTGAAGGTTCCAGACATGGCAGAGATCCAGTCCCGTCTGGCCTATGTGTCCTGTGTGCGGCAGCTGGAGATTGTCAAATCCAGCTCCTACTGCGAGTACCTGCGCCCACCTATTGACTGCTTCAAGACCATGGACTTCGGGAAGTTCGACCAGATCTATGTGAGCTGGTAGAGGCATCCTGGTGCACCCTACAAAGCTTTATGACTTAAAGCCTAGAGCAGTGTAAGGGGCAGGATTCTAGGGCTCCACCTGGAATTGGTGGGAAACAGATCTGTGATCAATTATTGATATCTGCAATGGGTGTGGCAGGGGAATGTGCCTGCACCTATCCTATCTGTGAGCTGAGTTTGTGGTGATGTGCCAACTGCAATATGTGAAGCACTGCATGTCGATTTTTAATGCCATTTCAGCATTGGTGGGAATGAGAGCAGTGATCAATTAGTCATGTCTGCCACAGGTCTGGGAGAGTAGCAGTGTGTGTGTGTCTTGTGCCACTAACCCTGAAAACATGTGTCATAGCCCATGCCAACTGAAATTGATCAGTAGCTGCTGCCCAGAAGCCCTGAGTCTGAGTAAACAAGGTCTGATGTTCTTTCTGGATTCAATAAGAGAGTGTGCAATGATGGATTAGTGATGTTTGCTATGAACCTGGGACTGATCAATATCCACGGATGTACTACACGTTAACAGAACTCTAAATAATCTGGCACTACATCTTGTTTGGTACTCAACACCCTGTATGGGGCTGAGTGGGGAAGAATGTAGAGATCGATTGGTAATGTCTCGCAGGGGCACAGACAGGAAATGAAGGCAAATGTGCCAGATGTATGTAGCTGGGTCTAAAATAGATTTAATCTAAAATGCCAGTTCCCCTTAGTGCGTCAGGTTTGTGAGTGATGAGAGAAGGGGCAGACAGCATAGGGATAAGCAGAGAGGGATTGCAGGCATGGCCCCTTTGCTTCTTACAGGATGTGGGCTACCAGTATGGGAAGGCTGTGTTTGGAGGTTGGAGCCGGGGTGATGTCATCGAGAAAATGCTCACAGACCGGCGATCTGCGGACCTTAATGAGAGCCGCCGTGCAGATGTAAGCCTGTGACACACCCACATCAGGGACCCTCAGACCCCAGAGGTCCAGATTTTGAGACCCCTAAACCTCAGCTGACCCCACATATTCCTAGGTTCACTAAGTTCCCCAGACACCCCATTACCCTGCAGACCCTCTAGAGCCTCACCAATGCTGCTTTGTAGGTACTTGCTTTCCCAACTTCTGGCTTCACTGACTTGGCAGAGATTGTGTCCCGGATCGAGCCTCCCACAAGCTACGTCTCTGATGGCTGCGCTGATGGTGAGGAGGCCAAGGGGACACCCCAGGAGGGTGGGGCACAGTTAGATGTTTTCAGACCACCTGGATCTCTTCACCCATGCTCCCCTCCCCAATTCCAGGGGAGGAATCGGATTGCCTGACAGAGTACGAGGAGGATGCAGGACCAGACTGCTCCAGAGATGAAGGGGGCTCCCCTGAGGGTGCGAGCCCCAGCACTGCCTCTGAGATGGTGAGGGGGAGTGGGCCCTTGAGGTCCATGAGTGCAGCAGGAGGGGCTGTGCCCGAGACCTTGTGGGATGAGTGCTGGCTGACACGTGTGCAGTGACGTGTCCTGTGCGGGGTGACACGTGTGTGTGGCCTATCCCTGCAGGAGGAGGAGAAGGCGATTCTCCGGCAGCGGCGCTGTGTGCCCCAGGATCCTCCCAGCTCAATCTCAGACACCTAAGGGCCTCACCAGGATTTCCTCTGCCCTCCACCCCTGGGCTGGGCTGGGCTGGGCCCTGTGGGGCAGCTTGCTCCACCTCCTCCCGCTGCTATGCCTGCAGCCCCTTGGGTCCTCCTTGGACCTCTGAGCCCAGGGGCCACACTGGACTGACCTGCCCTAGGGGGTGGGGAGGGCACCGCTGCACTGATGACTCTTGACCAGTCACCTCCCCAATAAACTGTCACCTCTTAGATGTGGCCTTGTGTCATCTTTGGGTTGAGAGACCCACCTCCTGTGCTCAGAGCTGGGGTTTGAAACCACCTTGAGTTTGTCTTTCACCCACAGGGAATGCTGTCCTGGAATTCACATGCAGTCCCACTCAGTGCTGGGTCCAGGCCACAAGGATTCCAAATACCATGTGCTACCCCAGGGACCTGTAGGTGGTTCTGGGGCTCCATTGTGGAATCCTGCACTTTCCCACAGCCTCTACCCCGAAGTAGCCCTACTGTGCATAGGTGCGTCATGTTCCATGTTTGATGTGTATTCCTACTACATGTGGTGCTGATTCTGATTCCCAAGGGACAGCCCCTCCCCAAAGACACATACACACTTACTCATGAGGCTCAAGAACTTTCCCACAGGCATTTGCCCTTACTGTGTGCTCAGCTGAGGTCTTGCACAGTGGGCCAGACCGCACTGTCCCCACTCACTGTTCTTGCTATTAGTTCAGAGCTTAGAATGTGTGTTCAGGCTGCCTGAGGTGAAATTCCAACCTAGCCCCTTACAGGTGGCCACGGACAAGTTACTTAACATCTCTGAACCTCAGTCACTTCAGCTGTGAAGTGGGGAATGATTGTACTTGTCTCTTTTATGAAGCTGTAAGCTGGGCCCAGGCCCTCGAGGCTCCCATTCAGTGACCCCCACTGCATGCTTGTGCCCAGAGTGCAAGCCATGGCCAAGGAGTGTCTTGAGGGCAGTGGTGAACCTTGGAAGACTTTTTTAGTGATGTGTGTGTGTTTTAATTATAAAATAAACATAACACAGTTTACCATTTTAACCATTTTTAAGTGTACATATTAGTGGCATTAAGTACACTCACAGTGCTGGCAACCATCACCACCCTTCATCTCCAAGACTTTCTCACCCAGATTGAAATTCTGTTCACATGAAACACTAACTCCTCCCCACCTCCCCAGGCCCTAGCATCTGCCATTCTACTTTAAATATGGCCACTCTAGGGACCTCATATGAGAGGAATCACACAGGATTTGTCCTTTTGGACTGGCTTATTTCACTGAGCACGATGCCATCAAGATCCAGGCCTCTTATAGGCTGTGTCAGGATCGTTTGCTTTTCACAGCTGAATACTGTTCCACTGTGTGGAAGGAATTGTGATCCATTCAACAGTTAATGGGCACTTGGGTTGCCTCCTTCTACATTTAGGCTATCGTGATTCATGCTGCTATGAACAGTGACATACAAGTATCTTTTGGGGTCTCTGCTTTCAATTTCTTTAGCTACATGCCCAGGAGTGGGGTTAATAGGCCATATGATAATTCTCTGTTGAATGAAGGAACTGCCACATTCCACAGCAGCTGCACTGTCGCATCTGGTCCCCCGGGGCTGTCAGCACCATAGACAGTGCAGGCGCTGTCCGAGGTTCTACAGAAGCCCCCTTTCTGCTCCCTAAATCCCCCAGCATCCCTGTCCCTTCCAAATCTCTGGATTTGGGGGAGGGGCTGGCAGGAGCACATTAAGCTGAAAGTTCAGCCCAGGATCTGCCACCTGCTGGCATCTCCATCCTAATTGGCTTCCATTCCACCCTCTCACACAGCTCCAGTTGCACCAACCATCATTCTGTTCTCCAAATTCTCCACTGATTCCTGGTTTGGAGCCCTTGCTCCTTATACTCCACGTAGCTGAATATGTCTGTCCTCAAATGTCACCTCTTCAAACTGTCCAAGCTACTGCCTAAAGTAGTCCTCGCCCTCACTGTCCCTCCGATCCTCATCTTTAAGGCACTTCACTACTGCCAGTTGCTTCACTGTTTATTTACTTATGTTTCATCTGTCTCTACAACACATGCTCAGATGTAATAACTTCCATCATTGGACCAGCCTTGTATCAAAGAGTGCCTGGCTCCCAGTAGTTGCTTAATAACTGTTTATTGAATGATATCCAGCTCTGAGGACAAAGCAAAACTCTCACTCTCTAGGAATCTTAAGACAACCATCTCCCCCTGCAAAAAAGCCCCACATCATTTCCCTTTTCCCTTAAGCACATATTAACACCACCAACAGCCAGGTACCATGGCTCACCCATGTCATCCCAGCACTTTGGGAGGCTAAGGCAGGAAGATTGCTTGAGGCCTGTAATTTGCAACCAGCCTGGTCAACATACTGAGACCCCATCTCTACAATAAATAAATAAATAAGGAAAAATTAACCAGATGTGTGGTAGCATGAACCTGTAGCCCCAGATACTCAGAAGGCCGAGGCAGGAGGATTGCTTGAGCCTGGGATTTGAGGCTGCTGTAAACTGTGATCATGCCACGGCTCTCCAGCCCAAGCAACAGAGTAAGACCCTATCTCCACCCCCCCCCAAAAAAACCCACTATCAAACATAACAGTAACACCTGAGGATGGAATGAAGCCTGTGTGGGCTGCATTGTGTTCCCCACTCCCTCAAGTTCAAATGTTGATGTTCTACCCCTACATACCTAGAATGTGGGTGTGATTGGAGACAGGGTCTTTAAAGATATCACTAAGTTAAAATGAGATTGTTAGGGTGGATCTTATTCCAATAGAACTGTGTCCATATAAAAAGGGGGATTTTTTCTTTTTTGATGCAGAGTCTAACTCTTGCCCTGGGGAAACTGTTGTAGCACCATACAGCAATCTCAAACTCATGGGCCCCAAACATCCTCTTGCCTCAGCCTCTGGAGTAGCTGGGACTACAGGCCACCACAATGCCTGTCTAGTTTTTCTCTTTTTAGTGGGGGTAGACTGGTCTCGAACTTCTGAGCTCAAGCAATCCACTCACCTTGGCCTCCCAGAGTGCTAGGATTACCGGCGTGAGCCACCACTCCTGGCCAGGACTTTTTTTTTTTTTTTTTTGAGACCGGGTTTTACTGTGTTGCCTTGGCTAGAGTGCAGAGGCATCATCATAGCTCACTGCAACCTTAAACTCCTGGGCTCAAGTGATTCTCAAGCCTCAGCCTTCTGAGTAGCTGGGACTACAGGTATACACCACCCCACCTGGTTATTTTTTTCTATTGTTTGTAGAGATTGGGTCTTTCTATGTTTCCTAGAATGGTCTTGAACTCCTGGTCTCAAGCAATCCTCTAATCTTGGCTTCTGAGAGTGCTGGATGACAATTGTGAACCATGGTGCCCAGGCAGAAAGAGGAAATTTGCCATGATGTGAATGGGTTTTGTGTATCAGTCAGGATAAATTATATTATGCCACTGTAACAAATGACTCCAAAGTCTTGGGTGCCTAAAACAATACACAAGTAAATTCTCATTCCTGCTACATATCCGTTGAAGAACATCTGGGGATTTTATTCCGGGCACCTTACTCCACAACCCAGGCAATGAAGTAGTCATTATCTGGGATGTTTCAGGTAACTCTAACCAAGGAAAAAAATCTCTGAATGGCCTCAAACCTGCAATTAAATCATTAGACCAGGAAATCACACAGTATTTCATTGCTTATTGGCCAGGACAAGTTACATGGCCCTACGCAACTATAAAGGGTCAGGAAAGACCCTTCCCTACCATGTACTCAGAAGAGAGAGCATTGGAGATATTTGATGAGTGTTAGTGCCCACTGTGGGCACCCTGTCACTGTGCAAATTTGTACCTTCAAGCCGGGACACGGATTGAAGGTACAAATGCCTGCAAGAGGGAGGCTTCCCATATTCCAGGGAGAACCCTGAGTAACCTCTGTCGTGGCCTTTTATTGAAACCTTATACAACAGGTGTGGGGGGCCATGTACTAGAGCTACGTGCTTAATGATGTCTGCGTGCTTTTCCTCCCCAGCTCTTCTCCCACCCTGCTGCACCATGAATGTCCAATCTATAACCCGTGCTTGCTAATGAGCAAACGATCTTATCTCATTAATGCCTGCAGCTGCTTGAGGGCTTGTTTCTGGGCAGCCAAACAGCTCCATGTCCCACTCCCAACGCCTTCATCAAGAACCGGTGACCGCTTCCACAAGCTTGGTGCACAGTCTCCTACAGATGAGCATCATTAATAATTAACAGAGTTGGCTCGGCGCCTGTGGCTCAACGGGCTAAGGCTCCAGCCACGTACACCTGAGCTGGCAGGTTCGAATCCAGCCCGGGCCCGCCAAACAACAATGATGGCTGCAACCAAAAAATGGCCGGGCATTGTGGTGGACACCTGTGGTCCCAGCTACTTGGGAGGCGGAGGCAGGAGACTCGCTCGAGCCTAGGAATTAGAGGTTGCTGTGAGCTGTGATGCCACAGCACTCTATCTAGGGTGACAGCTTGAGGCTCTGCCTCAAAAAGAAAAAAAATAATTAACAGAGTTGGAGTTGGGCCTCAACTGGAGGCATGGGGGATGTTCAGACTACCTCTATCCGATTCCAAAGCTTGAGACCAAGAATTTTTGTTATTGTTTGTTTTTAAGATTTTTTTTTTTTTTGGAGACAGCCTCACTCTGGTACCCTGGGTAGAGTGTAGCAGGGTCATCATAGCTCACATAGCTCAGAAAATTCAAAATCCTGGACTCAAGTGATCCTCCCACCTCAGCTTCCCACGTAGCTGGGATGATAGACATGTGCCACCATGTCCAACTAATTTTTCTGTTTTTTATACAGATAGGTCTTGCTCTTTCTCTTGCTCCCGCTGGTCTTGAGCTCCTGGTCTTATGTGATCCTCCCACTTCAGCCTCCGAGAGTGCTAGGATTATAGGCATGAGTCAGTTTGCCCAGCCCAGGGCCAAGAAATTCTGAGGTCCCAGTGAGGACCTGGGTTCAGAGTCAAGGGATCCTGTCCTGCAGCCCACTGGAGGTGGTTGAGATGGGTGGTGTCAGAGACTCATAGGGTCAAACTCACAAGAGCATTCTTTTTGTGTGTTTCTAGCCCAGTCTCTGGAAAGAGCCATGTAGAGGTCAGACCCAAGGCGTTAAAACACCTCACATTCATAGAGTGGCAATATGACCCAGCAATACCACTACTAAGTAACTACCCAAGAGAAATGAACACATACATCCAGCAAAATTTTGCACACAGAAGTCCATCAGCATGTTAGTCCAAAAGTGGAAACAACTCAAATCCCCTTCAGAGGATGTGATCTGTCCATACACATGATGGAATACTATTTGGCCATGAATAATAATGAAGTGCCGACACAGGCTACAGTGTGGGTGAACCAGACACAAAAGTCCATATATTGCATGACTCCATTGTATGAAATACCTAGACCAGGCAAATCCTGGAAATAGGAAGTAGATTAGTGGTTTTCAGGGGCTGGTGGAAGGGGAATGGGGATGGGGTTTCTTTTGGGGGTGATGGAAATTTTCTAGAATTGACCCTGATGACAGTTATGTAAACCTGTGTATATACTAAAGATCTGAATTGTATACTTTGAGGAAGTAAAATGTTTTTTAAAATTTCATTTCAGGTTAATGAGAGGGTACAAACAGCTAGATTATAATGTTTGCATTTGTTAGGTAGGTAGAGTCCCTCTTGTAGTTGTGGCCTGCACCCAAGAGGTGTGCTGTATACCCTTACATTTTGTCCCCCATTAAGTGGGAGCATACCAATCCTCCGTCCTCATCCCCTTCCCCAACTTGAATTGAATTGAGTTTTTCTCTTATATGGGGATGTATTAGATTGTTTACTGGCTTCACATTACTATTGAGCATATTAGATACTTACTTTTTTTTTTTTTGGCTAGCCATACTGTTCTCAGATAGATACTCACTTTTCCATCTTGTGATACTTTACTAAGAAGAATGTGTTCCACCTCCATCCAGGTTAATATAAAAGATGTAAAGAAGTCTCCGTTCTTTTACGGCTGAATAGTATTCCATGCTATACATAGACCACAGTTTGTTAACCCATTCCTGGGTTGATGGGCACTTAGGTTGTTTCTGCATCTTGGCAATTGTATATTGGGCTGCAGTAAACAATCTAGTGCAAATGTCCTCATGTTAAAATAATTTTTTTTCTTCTGGGTAAATGCCTAGTAATTTAATTGCAGGATCAAATGAGTCCATAAATAAATTGTATGGCTTGTGCATTAGATCCACAGATTTTGCAAGGAACTTTTGGAAGAAGAAAACATGGTGATTTAAAGAAATGAAATTGGACTTTCCTAGACAGGTCAGTTCTGTCCTTTGACAGCTGGGTGATCTTGGGCTTAACTTCTCCCAGACTCTAGGTTTGTCACTTGCGTATTCTATCTAATTATAGTCCAGGACTCCAAGAGTTGTTTTGTGATTTAAATAAAATGAAACAGATCTCCCTACAGGACAGGAGAGCACGTGGACTCGCACACACTGGCTCCGACCCCTTCTTAGGCTCTGCCACCAGGGGGCGATGCTGCGGAGCGTTCAGGTATTTGGCCCTGTGGTGCTGCTTTCCTTTGCTGACTCTGGGAGGATTCAGCGTGTGGTTGGATGGCCGGCTTCTTGCTTTTTTATCTTTTAGGATAAGCAATGTTTCTTGTAGAATAGGGGAGGGAAGGAGGCATTTTCTCGTTATAAATTTTAACTATGTGCTTAAAATAAATTTAAAAAATCATATGCAACAGAAAAATAAAGGCAAAATATGTCCATTGGGAAATATATGTTCATTAGAGTTTTGGGGAAAAAACAGTATAGGAAAAAAAAAACAGAATATAAAAAACAAAAGTAGCTCGGCGCCTGTGGCTCAGCGGGCTAAGGCGCCAGCCACATACACCTGAGCTGGCGGGTTCCAATCCAGCCCAGCCCAGGCCCACCAAACAACAATGATGGCTGCAACCAAAAAATGGCTGGGCATTGTGGCGGACGCCTGTAGTCCCAGCTACTTGGGAGGCGGAGGCAGGAGACTCGCTTGAGCCCAGGAATTGGAGGTTGCTGTGAGCTGTGATGCCACAGCACTCTATCCAGGGTGACAGCTTGAGGCTCTGTCTCAAAAAAAAAAGTTTTATGCAACTTGAGAAAAATACTACTCCAAATCATTTATCTAAAGACAAAGAGCGGTGGTGGTTGTGGGTAGGAAGCACATTCCATCCTATCTCTCCAGTGAACGCTGCTCTAACACCTGGACGCATCACATGAAGCAGCTGCTCAAGGGCTCTGAAAAGTAGATGACAGAAGCCTGGTAGAGAAGACTGAACCTCAAGGTGCCTCCAAACTGGCAGTGAGCAGCAATCCCCCAGCCTGGACTCAAGGCAGCCCAGAAGTGAGCACCAGGACATGGAGAGAGAGTGCAAATCCTTTGAGTTCTAGCTAGAGGAACAGCAAAGGGGATTCCTGAACCAGGCGAGAGTGAGGGAAATCCCCCAGTCTCCCTTTCCTTTCCATCCTCTTGCTTCCCCATTCATGCGATCCCAAGCTGGTTGGTGGGCAGCAGAGACCACAGTCCCCTGAAGGCTCAGGAAAGAGAACCTTCCTCTCTGATCCCAAGACGCAGGAGCAAACACCTACTGCTTTTTCCCTCTGTCTTCCTGCCTCTCAGCCCAGAAAGTACAAGCACAGGACATGCAATGCTCCACCCTAAAACCCAATCCTTGTGGCTGGAAGGCTAAACAGGGGAACCCCAGAACAACACGAAGAAATAGAAAAATCAACCAACATGAGTGATTTGTGGTAAAGGTGCAAAAGCAACTCAATGGAGAAAAGACTGTCTTTTCAACAAAAGTGTTGCAACAATTGGACGTTCATATGCCAAAAATTAAAAACTTGACCTAAAACCTCAGACCTTATACAAAACTTCATTCAACATAAACCAGAAATCTCTAAATGTAAAACTTCAAAACTTTTAGAAGAAAACTTCCGTAATCTGGAATTACGCAAAGAGTTCTTGGACATCACCCTCAACGCATGATCCATTAAAAAAATAAAGAAGATAAATTTCTTTAAAATTAAAAATGCTTGTTCAGAGAAAGACACTAATAAGAAAATGAAAAAAAAATGAGGTGTAGACTGGAAAAAAATCTATAAATCACATATTCAACAAAGAATTTGCAACCAGAATATTTTTAAATAAAAATTCTGGAAACTCAATTTTAAAAATGGACAAAAAAAACCTGAAACAAACCTATTAACAAATCTTTTTTAATTTCCCTTTATAACAATATATTTTCTCCAATCTCAATGTCAGGTGTATCCAGATCAAGTAGAATGATTGTGAAATATTTCTTCTTTTTCTATTGTCTATAAGATTTGCCATGATCTGTTTTTTGAAACTCTCCTTTACTTTTATTTATATAATATTACTTGTCTATTTTTTGAGAGATTGGGGGAAAAAATAAGAAGTTAACTGATGACTTTATACTGAGCCTCAGAGTCAAAGCATTCTATAATAGACATACCCTTATTTGACAATGTGAACGCTACCTTCTTGGCATTATTATTATTAATATTGCTTAATATTTTGATGCAGTAATCTTCTGTTTTCTGTTCTGATTGTATTTATCTTCGTTCATTCTTTACATGGTTTTTGTTTCTAGTTCTTATCTTAAATATTGTAATTGGTATTAAGTTTTAAGCCTTTTAAATTCTGTGAAGGCAAAAAGTAAACCTAATCAACACATGTATATGTAAAAATAAAAAAATAAATAAAGTGGAAAAAAAAACTGAAACAAAACACTTCCTCAAAAAAGATATACCAATGGCAAGCAAGCATATGAAAAAAATATTCAACATCATCAACCAAAAATGAAATGTACATTTAAATCCGAAAGAGATAACACTACACGTCTGCCAGAGTGGGTAAAATAAAAAACGCTGATAACACTTAGATGACACCAAAGCTGCTGAGGGTACCGCAGACCTGCAACTCTCACACATCGCTACTGGGCATGCACAATGGTACAGCTACTCTGGAAAATCGTTTGAAAGTTCCTCAAAAGGTTAATCTGGCAAGTCCACTCTTGGGTGTTTACCCATGGGAAAGAAAAGCATATGCCCACACAAACACTCAAACGCAAATGTTCATAAGTGGCCTTTTATAATACTCCCCAACTAGAACAACCCAATGTCCTTCAATGGGACGCTAGATAAATAAACAGTAGCTCAGTCATTCAAAGGATCCCACTCAGCAATTAAAAGGAACCAACTCTGTTCAGAGCCTGTGGCTCAAGTGGCTAAGGCGCTAGACATATACACCTGAGCTGGTGGGTTCAAATACAGCCTGGCCAGCCAAACAACAATGACGGCTGCAACCAAAAAACAGCCAGGCGTTGTGGCGGGCGCCTGTAGTCACAGCTACTTGGGAGGCGGAGGCAAGAGACTCGCTTGAGCCCAGGAATTGGAGGTTGCTGTGGCATCACAGCTCTCTATCCAGGGTGACAGTTTGAGGCTCTGTCTCGAAAAAAAAAGGA
>CAUYRH010027351.1:0-18571 GCA_963574655.1 Perodicticus potto | reverse complement strand
TTATAGCTGTGTACATTAGTGCAATCAAGGGGTACAATGTGTTAGCTTCATATACAATCTGAATATTTTCATCAAACTGATTAACATAACCTTCATGGCATCTTCTTAGTTATTGTATGAAGACATTTGTTTTCTGCATTTACTAAGTTTTGCCTGTACCCTTCTTCTTCTTCTTTCTTTTTCTTTATTAAAACATAGCTGTGTACATTATGATCCATGAATGGATTAATAAATTGTGGTACATGTATACCATGGAATACTATGCAGCCTTAAAGAAAGATGGAGACTCTACCTCTTTCATGTTTACATGGATGGAGCTAGAACATATTCTCCTTAGCAAAGTATCTCAAGAATGGAAGAAAAGTATCCAAGGTACTCAGCCCTACTATGAAGCTAATTTATAGCTTTCATATGAAGGGTATAACCCAATTATAGCACAAGAATATGGGGAAAGGGGCAAGGGAGGGGAGGGGAGGGGGGAGGTTGGGTGGAAGGAGGGTAAATGGTGGGACCACACTTATGGTGCATCTTAGAAGGGTACAGGTGGAACCTACTAAATGCAGATTACAAATGTTTTCATACAATAAACGAGAAAATCCCATGAAGATTATGTCAAACAGTTCCTCCTTTTCTTCTCCGCTCAGCAAACCCTGTGGTACTAGAAGATAGCAGCTCTCACAGACGTCCCCTCACCACTGCCTAGGACGGATCAGACACCTGTAAGCTCAGTGACCTAGGGCTACCTCCATGGAGGTGGCAATGCTGCCTTCTGGGTCTTCTTGCTGTGCCCTTGGTAGATGGAGTGCTTCTTTATGCCAGTGACTCCATATTGGTAACACCCAGTGTAGACCCTGGGTCACAGAAGGGCTCGTGTTTGCAGAGTGAAGGAGCAGGGGAGGGAATTAGCGTGCGTCACCCTCTGCTGCCTTCTCCAATCCAAGGCTGATACCTCAGTGAGCCTCCAGCCCTAGTGGGCTGGGACACAGAAATTGCTTCTTGCCACTTCCAAGATGGGGAGGGTGGTTTTCACCCACGACCTCTCAGAGCCATTTGAATCTGTTGCTACTGTAAATAAACACGTGGATCCCACAGATATCAAGAAAAGCTGCAGCCCGCCAGGGAAGAAGAATTCTGTCACTTTGCTCTCTCCGAAGCTGTTGTCTGCATTGCCACCATCAGGAGAGGAGAAGAGTGCTGCCTTTTACCACGGATTTGCAACCCTAGACTAAGGCTGTTCACGTGTCATCTCAGAAGGACCTTCTTTCATTTTTTCCTGGTGTCCCCGTGGTATAATAAGAGGAATTCATGTTGTGGGGGTCAGAAGGCCTGCACCATTCTCTGGGGTCTTCTACTTGCTAGCCTGGGACTTGGGGACCCCTCCGAACCTCGGTCCCATCTTTTGGGGATACCCCACTCACATCGCAGTGGACAAGATCCCACAGGATGGCATAGGTCCTGCCCAGTCCAGCGCCTCGTATATGTCCAGCAAGCGTGAGTTCCCTTCCTTCTTATCACAGACACTTGCTCTGAACGCACTGCCAGTCGTCACCATTGGGCAGCCAGGTTTGGGTCTGGAAGACATTTCCTGAAATCCAGTAGCAATTACCATGGAAACTGATCTCACGGAATGGAGTGATGACCCTGGCCTGGACACTGTCCTGAATGCTTTATACACATGATTCCTTACAATAGCTCTGTGGGGGGTGGGGGGAGAGGGGTAATCCTTTAACCAGTGTTGTCACGAGAGATGTCACAAATCGTGTCAGTTTACGCAGCTGATGAATGGGGACCCAGGCACTCTGGCTCCAGAGCTTCCCGGGACTCATAGGGCTGGACCACCACCCACACCTCAGCCAGCTGGAGATTTTGGTGAACGATGTCAGCCAGCCATGCCTTTCCAAACCCCTGCCATCTCAGCCTAAGGCAAAGAAACTTGGTCTTCCAGGAATTTTTTTCTTTTTACAGTTTCTGGCCGGGGCTGGGTTTGAACCTGCCACCTCCGGCATATGGTGCCGGCGCCCTACTCCCCTGAGCCACAGGCACCGCCTCTTCCAGGAATTTTGCAGAGATCGTACCATTGCCGAGCATACAATTTCCCATACCTTTTGGAATTTTGAAAATACCTCCGGGTGCCCCTCTCTCGCTGCCTCTACCTCCTTCCCAGACCTTTTGAGTCCACAAGTCTGTGGTTGAAAACTCTGAGGTAACCTAACCTCACAGAAAGATCAAGGGAGTTTTTTGCTACGTTACCCCACCCTGAGGTGAAGGGCCCCTGAGGAAAGTGTTACTTATAATAAAAATACTAATGACCACATTTAGAGCCCTGCTTAAGTATAATAAACTATACACGAAAATAAAAAAACAGCATCTTCAGACTTACCAGTAACTATCCATATAACTTATTTGAGGAAAATAACAATTATGCTAACAACCATGATTCTTTGACAACCTCCGACTGAAAGTGAAATACTTTATTAGGCCACTTTTTAATGTTATTTACTTTTTTTTTTTTGCAGGTTTTGACCGGGGCTGGGTTTGAACCCGTCACTCTGGCATATGGGGGCAGCGCCCTAATGTGATTACTCTTTGCAACAATTAGAAAGATGTATATTATTTTCTCTGGTTTACAAATGAGGAAGCAGGTTCCTATATTACCTCATTTCATCTTTCTCAAAACCCTTGCAGGTTGGTTCTTTTATATCATAACAGATGAAGAAACGGAAACTCGGAGAGGCTAAGAAACTAGCCCCAGGCAACACAGCAAGTCAGAGGCAGATCTGGGACCCAACCTCAAATCTTTGAACCCAAATCTTTTTGACTCAGAAGTCTGGATTTGAATCCCTGAGCTGTGCTTCTCAAAATAACCCATAATGTCGGCAAATACTGTCCTCATTTCGCAGTGAGGAAACTGAGGTGAGGAGCGGGGAAATAGCTTACCTGATACTCTCGGGCTTTACTGCTCCCTTTGGAGACCAGCGTGCTCTGTAGTTGCTCATAAGGGTCGTGGAACTGGCTCATACCGAGCATGGTGGTGCGACCTGCTGAACTCCCAATAAATGATAGTTGCTGTCATTTGCAACGTTGGGAGGTAGGCAGCCCACAACCCTGGGCACAGACCGAGTACCTGTGTCCTTGAACTGTCTGTGTTCTGTTTTTGTGCAGACTTGTGCTTGGACCACAGAACTTTAACTGTCATCCCCAAGCAATGCCTGCTGCTGACATACTACCCCAGGAAAGGCCACCTGAGTCTCTGTAAGGACAAGCTCCCTTTGTGGGAGGCCCATCTGAATGGATGTGGCCTGCAGGAGGCCCTTGGAACAGAGACCCGGCCCCCTGACTCAGACTGAGCTGTCGTCCATCCGGCCGAGGTTGGCCCAGGAGCCGCCCACCTCACTACCACCAGCCGTCTTCTTGGCACAGACCTCTGGCTGCAGCCTCTGGGCTCCCGGCTGCAGGATTACTCACTCGTTGATTCTTCCTTTGGCATCTGCCAGAATCCAGGAAGAGGGCTTTGTAGTCTCTCTTTCTCGCTTCGCTTTATCCCTGCCTCCTTTATTGGTTGAATTGCTAAAGCCCCAGCCGAATTTCTCTCCCGTTTCCTCCTAGGAGGACCAGTATCCGGCCAGCAAGAATCATCTCTGCGCCGGGAGGCTGGGGAGAAGTCACACACTGCGTCTGGCGCTTTGCCGCTGGAGGAAGAGTTAGTCACTTGGTTACTGTTGGCTGAAATTAATCGGAGATGTCACGGGGAGGAAATGCTTTCGTGTGAGTTAGTAGAGCACCATTTCCACAAAAATTGCCTTTGTATTGAACAGAGAAAGTGGCCAACGATTTCTCCTTCTAAGAGCCGACTCCAGCTCCCCGGTGGCTGCCTTTAGCAATTCCTTTCCAGCCAGTGCCCAGAAAACTCGGGAGACGTGCGCAGACACGTGGAGTCCAGGAAACAGAAAGTCTCATTTTATCCCCGTCTTATTGTTATCATCCTGACATTTCAAAGGTAAAACTCCACGTGGTGAAAGCTCATCCAAGGTCATGAAGTCAGTAACCGACGGGGCTGGCATATGGACGCACGTCTGTCTAATGTGAACGCCGCAGTGGGGGAAGCGGCTCACCTGACTGTCTCTTTCCCCCCCTTTTTGTCCCCTTTGCCTCGTCATTCCATCAGTCGCTGTCCCCCCTCACACTCCAAGGAGTCAGAAATTGCCAAAGGATTAAATGACACAACACACTGCTTCGAATACAGTACATGCTCAGCAAATACACACCGCATCTGAGTTGCTGGGCCACGTCTTTTAACAGCACACACTTTGAAAAAGGATCCTAATACTTACCAACAACAACCGAATGGTGAATTTCTAGGGCAGGAGATCTCCAGCGGGTGCTTCTTCCCCCACTTCCTCCTCTTTCCTTTTCTTCTTCCCCTTCCCTCCATTCCCCACTCCCTTCCTTTCATGTTTTTTCCTTCAAAACAAACACCGACGCTATCCTAAATAAATATTTGCTGATTTAATCCTCATTGCCACTGTATGACATAGGTACCATTGTGATCATCCTGATTTACAAGTAAGTAAATGGGCACAGACTGGCTTGGTTATCACCCACAACCACACAACTTAAAATGGGCAGAGCAGGAGTTTGCAGGTGAGCAACCGGGCTCTCCAACCACTGCCAATACCCTTGTGAAGTCGGGAATAGCTTCCCAGAGTTACTTCCATCCCTTACATGCACCTGACCTTGTAGTTTCCAAAGCACGTTCACATGGTTCATTCCAAGTGCTCCATCTGTGAAGTCTGGATTATTATTACTACGTACCTCCCCGTGCTTGGAGAATTTAAGCGACTTGTTTAAGGTTATACAACTGGTAACTGTTTAGCAGAGGTTAGGAGCCAACTTGACTTGTGTTCCTCCAATTTCTATGAGTGAGGTGGGTGCTGAGGAATTGGAGCTGTCCAGGTTAAAGACAAAGCTTTGAGCAGGAACAAAGTGGTTTTGTATTCATTTTTATCCCTTGACAGTTGGACAGGGAAAAGTGCGTGTGTGTGTGTGTGTGTGTGTGTGTGTGTAATAGAAAAGTATTTCTCAGACCTTGAGGTTTTAATAAAATGTGAAAAACATTTTTACCAGCACCCTCTCTTCCATTCTGCTTTTTAGGTGCTGCAAAATTTAAGGAAATGTAATCCATATGTTTGATTATTCATACTTTCATCATCAAAAAATATTGTTGAGTCTTCAAGGAGTATTTGATGTTCTGGAAACCATTTTGTTTTAGAGTAAGGGAGAAGAGAGAACTTTTTCTTTAAAGCATCTCTTCTTTTCCTTTTCTTCTCTTATGAAATACATTTTATGGCGTTGAGTGGGAGATAAATAAGTGGTCTCCGGAGTAGCCCACTTTTTCCTACAGATTTTTAATCTAGTGATGAGTCCAGGAATGCAGGGATCAGCCTCAGGGCTCCCTGATGTGGTGGGAGGGGGGGTTAACATTTATGGAATTCCTACCTGTGTAATCGCTTTACTTCCCCTGTCTTATGTGATGTTTATAATACACAGGAAGAGGGGTCCTTGACTCTATTTTTTTGAAAAGGGAGGTGGGGCTCAGAGGCAGGATAGTGGTACAGCTAGGTGAAAACCCAGCTGTGTCTGTCCCCAAAGCTGACGTGCTCTTGCCGTTCAGCCGTCCTGAGGGCGCACAGGAGGTTGCCATCTAGTCCAGGGGCTACCTGACTCCCTTTACACCATGATCCCTGCTCATTTCCCTAACTAGCCCCTAAGCCTCTTCCTCCCAGGAACCTTGCTCACCTCTGGAGGACATGACAGCTAAGGGTTCTAATTTGGTTTCTCCATTCAATGAGCGTCTGTCTACTGGGTGCTGATTACTTAGCTTGCTGCAGGGAGAGACAGAGATAAATGAACAAATCCTCTTTGTCCTGGGGCACAAAATCAAGTTACGGTACCCAAAGTGCCCTCACCACTGCCCTCCAGGGCACTAGAGAGGCCACGTCCTAGAGAGGCCTTCCCTGGCTCCTGTCTGAAGCAGCCCTTCATCTTCACTTGGTCCCTCCATCCTCTGTAACTGGCAGCATGGTACTTTTCACAAGATGATATCTTCCTTATCACTGCTCTGTTTATTATTTATCTCCACTCCTTTCTCCTTCCTCCCCAAAGTGGTAGAAATCCTTGGTGTATAGAGGGCACTTAAACATTTGTTGAAGCAAAGCACATCTTAGTCATTGTGGTACCCCCCAGGCCCCAAAACAAAGTAGGTATTAAATAGTAATCCTATCCACGATTTCCTGAAGGCTTACCATGCACCAAGCCTTCTTCGAAGGATTTTACATATATTATCTCATTTAGTTTTATGATAAATCTCTGAGGCAGCCACAAGTATTACTCTCACTTTGCAAATGAGGAAACTGAGGCACAGAACTATCCAGCTCCCACAACTAGTAAGTGGGGTTGAGCCAGGCGCTTACCTTTGACTCTGCATGTTTAATCAATCTACAAATGATTGAGAGAGCTACAGTTAAGCGGGAAATGGGGCTCCGAGGGCGCAGTGCTATCACTGTGCTAAGTGTAGAGAAAAGAACCGATTGCACACCTGGCAGAATGGAAGGTTTGGGAGAAACTGACGGTTACGCTTGGTCTTCGGATGGGCAGGGCGCGTGTTCCAGAAGGGAGAGTCCAGAGTTAGAACTGAGGCTAGGATAGAGGAAGGACAGGTTGTGCATAGAAGAGGGAGGCAAGGGGAGAGAGGGAAATAGAGCAGAAAGGGGGTGCAACAATGGAGGGCTACAGTGTGCCAAGGGCGTGCCCTGAAAGTGCTCTGCAGGGAGAAATGCCCTTCTCAGAACCTCTTGCTTCAGGCGGTGCGGGGCCGACCTGTGTTTAAGCTGTACCCGCTGTGGTTCCGATGGCACACCACTCTTCCCATTTAATCTAAACAGTAATCCCACAAGGTCCAAATTACTATTCCCATTTCACAGATGACACTGTAGATGTTCAGAGAGTCAAATTTTCCCCATCATCAACTATTACTGGGAATTGTTGGAACGAGGACTTAAATTCCCCTATGCCTATGCCATTTCCACTACCAGGTAAACATTCCTGCAACTCCAGGGAGAAAGGAATGTTGCTGCTGTGCCCATCTCAGCTTCCCGGGGGTAAGGAGGAGAATTCCCTGGCGGCTTCGCCTTCGCCACCTTGGAGGCTGTTTCCAGGGATGGGGTGGCTGGGCTGGGCTGGGGCTTTGGGGGAGAGAGAGAGCCTTGTGGAGGAGGGAGGGCTGGAGGAGAGACAGCAAATTGTTTCGGGATGGAATTTTCCAGACAGGGCCTCAATCAGAGAACAAGTGTGCCTTCTGAATTTTCTCTATAATTGTTATTGACCTTTAGTGAGATGAGCAAAATTACTCTCACGTACCGCTCCGCCCCCACCCCTTTTTTACAAAATTGTTTTCCTTGACTTTTCAAAAATGAAGTTTGGCAAGCCCAGTCCCGACGGCCAGCCTACTGCAGGAAAACAATGCGTCTCCTTATGGCCTCAAACAGAGCGTTTGCAATTAATCCATTGATCTCAGTAGAAAACCCTATTGTATCAGGGCCCGTCAGGAGAAGCTGCACCCTGCCCCTCTCCCGCCTGCACAGAACATTCATTGAAGTCAGCCCCCAAATTGATGGCAGGATATGGCCCGGAAAGCCTCCGAATTAAAAGGCCCCAGAAAATAATGTTGGCTGGTGGCGGAAGTTGGGGTGGGAGCTGGGGAGGTGGAGAGGAATGGGGGAGGGGTGGTTTCCTCTTCAATCTGTGGGGAGGAGCCGCCTGTAACCAGAGCCTGGCAAACTGCAAAGGGGTCTCTCTCCATCCTTCACCCTCCATTTCCCTAGTGTGCCCTACAGTTTCCGACCCTACCTATGTAATTTACTGACTGTTCAGCCTTTTGTTGCTGCTGCCATTGATAAAACTGGCAATCAGGATGCTAGTGGGTGTTGTCTGGGTACCACCCCTCTCCTTCCCCTCACTTACCGCTGAACAACCTTGTGATGAGGATGAGGGAGGTGATGAGTGCTGGGCCCACCAGGTACTTGACATTGGCTCTTTTTTCCATTTAACCCTTTAAGCTCGGACAAGTGAACTCAGCTGGATGGATTACAGTCTGGTCTGGCCAGTAGAGCGGTAACTCAGTTCGCCAGGGTTTAAAGGGGACTATGCATCAGTGGAAATAAGAGCCGTATTTTGCATTTTCAGAGCTTCTCTGAGACAAAGCATTGTCTGTGGCTGGAAGAAAGAGTTAGATGAGCTGCCTGGGCTGGAAGAGCCCCACAGGTGCCTAAATTGTCTTTACTGAAGGGTGGGTTAGGGCGACTACAGGATTTGGCTTTGCTGAGCTGCAGGGAGCATGTAGTGGGTGCTGCCATCCTGGGCACTGCACATGCTCTGAGGTTGCTCACTGCACAACTCAGGGAACCCTAGGCCAGAGACTTTACTGTAGATGGCTCTACGTAGCGGACCTGCTGTGGCCCACCTTCTCAGGTCTCCCCTCAGCCAATAAACTCTCTCTTTGAAATAAATGTTAAACAAATATTCGAAGAATTATGGGCCCTTCAGGAATGCCTGCCGTGTCAATCCTCGTGGTGGGCATTATTTTTATTTTACAGGTGAGGAAACCGAGGCTCTGTGATATGCAAGGGAATACTGACAGATGCACAATTATTAAGAAGGTTCTTTGGCGCCAACGAGAATATTAGTGTTATTTGTCTCATTCAGACATGTACCTCCATCCTCTAAATGCCACACCTGTCTTAGCATGGTATCTGGTTTGGAGTCGATGCTCAAAAACTATTTATTATATAAGTGAATAAATTGCTTTTTGCTCTTTTCTGGGCTGTGTGGGGCCCTGACTCCCTGCAGCCTGCCCGATTGCCACACTGCTGTTCCTCTGGGCCTGATCTTCCCGTAAGACAGGCTAACAGCTCCTGGAGCAAGACTGGTCTCCCCAGCTCCTGTCTCTGGCTGACTCCCCCTCCCCATTCTGCTGTGCTCGGCCTTACCTTTGGCGGTTCTCTTTTTCCAGTACCAAACAGTAAGTAAGCGTGAAAAACAGAGCAGCGGACACTGAATTGTTGATGCTTCTATAATATGTGCTGTTAAACCTCAGCCTCTAGTAGTCACCTTGAGGTGACCGGGTCAGTGGTCACTGCTGCAGGGGCTCACACAGGAAGGACAGCAGGTGAAGGAGGCGTGGCCAAACCCATCTACCATCACTAGCCCGAACCTATGAGACACCAGCTGGGGACACCAAATCACCAGACAGAGTAATTTTTGGATCCTCATGAAGCTCTGGGGGACGGGGGTAGATACTATTGTCTCCATTGCTTGCTGAAGAAACAGAATCACATGGGTTGAGTCATTTGCTGATACATGCAGGAGCCAGGATTCAAAAGCAGGGCTTTCTGTCCAAATCCACTTTCTTCACATCGGCGCATTTTCTGAGCACAGCTGAGGCTCTGCTGCCACTGAATCAAAGCAGAGTTTCCATCCAATTTTCCCCTCAGGCTTGGTCTGACAGCGTCACCCTGAAGATAGAAATAGAATGAGCAGAACGGAGCTTGTGTGTTTTGTTCGGTCTCACCTCTTTCCTCCAAGATTTCAGAGGCCTAGGCCCATTTCTCTAGATATTTAGTATCTCAACAGGGCGTTGGAGGCTGGGGTGTGGAATGCCATTTGCAAAGGATGAAGCAACCCTGGCAATGTTGATGTTCAATTCCGGAGACCTGGTGAGAAAAATATTTAAAAAAAAAAAAAACCAGGAGGGAGAATAACTATGCACTCACAAAATGTGGGCTCCTCATCCTGGGAAACTTTAGCCCTTGGATTCTCCTCCTGTAGATGTGTCCGGGCTCCAGCTGCCTTTAGGAGATGAAAGGGAATCTTTCAACATTTCCTCCCATTGTCTCTGCTTTCTCCCTGCTTTATCACCATCGTATTCCTATTGGAATTCCACTAATGTGGAGTTTTCCCCTCCGCTAAAACAATTAAAAGGAAAGCTGGCAAAGCTGACCAGAAAAAGACCGGCAGTTCCCTCCTCGGTGAGTAACGGTCATGTGCCTTGGAATGAGTGGCTGCCTCCAGTTGAAGAAGTTAGAACTTACAAAGGAAAATGAATAAGCGTCTGATGAAGGCAAAATGGGCTATCTTTCAGCTAGGAGGCCTCAGGAAGCGGCTTGGACCTGACAGTAAGGTACAGAGAGAGCTGGACATGACTAGGGAAGCAGACGACCTGAGTTTGCATCCTGTTTGCACGCTATTAGTTGCCTGACCTTGAACAAGATACTCAACTTCTACCACGTTCATCAGTGAAAATGGGAATTCTACCCATGTTTTGTGCGCTCTTGTGAAAAGTAAACAGGGGATAGGAGATGTGCAAGTGCCCGGCATATGGTCGCTTTGGAATATGTCTTTTACCTTCTTTCTTGCTCTTAGCTCATTCCTTCCACCTGCCCAGCCTCTACCATGACGCTGTCGAGAAGGCCAAGTGAAAGAAACAGGCACAGTCTGAGCAGGACATGTCACACGCTGGCAACTGAATTTAACTAATGAGGAATTGTATCTATGTTTGCAGGCAGGTATGTTTTGGAGCAACAATTCGCAAGAGAATAAAAGAGTCCTCGTTGAGGCTGTCTTTCCATGTGGGTTTTCTTTCTTTCTTTTTTTTTTTTATTGTAGAGACAGAGTCTCACTTTATCGCCCTCAGTAGAGTGCCATGGCGTCACACAGCTCACAGCAACCTCCAACTCCTGGGCCTAGGTGATTCTCTTGGCTCGGCCTCCCGAGTAGCTGGGACTACAGGCGCCTGCCACAATGCCCGGCTATTTTTTTGTCGCAGTTTGGCCGGGGCCGGGTTTGAACCTGCCACTCTTGGTATATGGGGCCGGTACCCTACCCACTGAGCCACAGGCACTGACCCACCATGTGGGTTTTTGACCCCACTCTGAGTACTGGTCAGAGAATTTGTGAAGCAAACTTGTCATTCGTAAACCTCCTTAACTAACCTGGGCACCACGTGAAGATCATCTAGTTTAATTCTTACAACCACCTATGTAGCAGGAATCCAAATTTTCTAGATAAGGAACTAAGGCTCAGAGAACTGGTCAGTAGTACAGTCAGGATTTTAATTCTGAAGTTTTTCTTATTTCAGTGCCACTGCTATTACCACTGAATTTCCAAAGCCTTTGTGGTCTCAAACACTCACTTTAGTAACCGTCATGCCCAATCTTGTATTCTCTCGTACACGCAGGTAAGGAGTGAACGTGTGCTAGGAACATTCGAAGTTGCAGAAGATAGTCTTTACCAGTTATCTAAAATTTTTGAACTCCAGATATCTTTTTTTTTTTTTTTGAGACAGAGCCTCAAGCTGTCACCCTGGATAGAGTGCTGTGGCATTACAGCTCACAGCAACTTCCAATTCCTGGGCTCCAGTGAGTCTCTTGCCTCCGCCTCCCAAGTAGCTGGGACTACAGGTGCCCGCCACAACGCCCAGCCGTTTTTTTTTTTTTTTGGTTGCAGCCGTCATTGTTGTTTGGCGGGCCTGGGCTGGATTTGAACCTGTCAGCTCAGGTGTATGTGGCTGGCGCCTTAGCCCATTGAGCCACAGGCGCCGAGCCGAACTCCAGATATCTTTATTTATTTATTTGATTAAGTCGTTTGTACATAGATCATACACACATTTATGCCATTATGTGTTTTGATGTGTTGATTATTTGTACGAATTGCAGTGCTTACATGCTACTAATCAACATAGCTTTCACCTCATTTACCCAACTACAGCATTAAGACATTTGTGTTCTACACCTGATAGATCTAACTTGTACTTGCATCAGATATCTTTCTAATCTATAACTGGAAATACTAATACTTACCTGATAGTTTGTTTGGAAGGATTACATAAAAAAATTGTACGGAAAGCGCCTCAGAGTGTGCTCGGCCCATGCTGGGACCTTTACGAGTCCTAGAACACTCGAGCTGGGTAAGTGGAGGAGAATGAGGGTGGAAAGAGTAAGGGCAGGGTCAGAGAAAGCGGAGAGGGGCAGTGTGGCAGAAGGGCCCAGCTTTCACCGCCAGGCCTGAAAGGGGGAGGGGCAGGAGCAGGCGTGGAGCCAGGAGGAGGTAGCCACACACCTGTGGATTCTCCAAAGCTGTGGCTTTTGGGAGAAGAATGTGAATAATCCACAGCAACCTGACAGAAAAGGATCCAAGACGATAAATACCGCAGCCAGACTCTCCTCTCCGGGTCCGACCTCCTTCTGGTGGCTCCCACTGGATGAACCCAACCAGGAGCTGGGGACAAAGGAGCCCACCAGTGTCTTCTCTAAGGTCAGCCTCCTGGGACACAGAGCTGGATGAAGCATGGCCTGGTTGGGCAGAAAGTACCTTGAATGCATGAATATTCCCTAAATAGTCCAAATTCCCACCCTGCAATTGCTCAGAGCCAAATAAGGAAAGTCAGACTTTTATCCAATGTTCACAACACAGGACAGGGTAGGGGAGCCTGTGACGGTAAATTTGCGCTGGACTCGATGCTGCTTTATACTTGTCACACCCTGCAGTGGCTCCCCCATGGCCCACCAAGCTCAGATTCTTCAAAGCAAGCCATGAAGACTCTGCATACGGGGGCCAGAGCATGGGTTCTCCTCTCCTGGTGGCCCAGCAATTGGATCGCTCACAGCCCAGACTCTTTCTGAGCACTCCCGTGCCTCCATGCCTCCTCCAGCCCAGCAGGCCCTGCCCTCGCACCTTCCTCCATTCCCTTTCAGCTCTCAGGGCACTTCCTACCTGCTTAATGGGTCCTCTGCTCACTCCGGCTCAGCATTCTAGCATGATTTTTGCTTACGTAGCCTGGTGCCTGCTTGTCTGGGTAAGGCATACTGCACTCAATAAACATTCCTTTCAACAAATATTTACTGAATATCGAGTACCTGACACTGTGCAAAAAGGGAGCGACAAAGGGAATGGAGGCAGGTTCTTGCCCTTCAGAAGCTCCCACTCTTCCTAGGATTAGAATTCTCCCTCTCCTGGGCATCTCCCCTCTAGACTGTGGTTGTCCTGAGGACAGGGAATCGGCTTATGTAGCCTTTTGCTTTGAATGCTTAGCAACCGTGTGGCATGGAAGTCTTCCAGACAATGTGGAGCCATAGAAGAAACAATGATAGGGACAGGGAGAAAGGAATGAAGAAGGGAATTAGTTAATTTATTCCACAATGATGTGCTACAAATAGCACACAGTTTCCAAAAACGCAGGAGTGTAAGTGGGTGTGGACTTAGGACTTGGGGGTGCAGGTCTGCAGAGCTCTGAGGACAAATCAGAGGGAACCCCTCTCCACTGGTATTCTAAACTACATTATTAGGAATCCAGAGAAGGGAAGGGAAGAGACCTATTTCATTGCCCAGGTGAGCTATTGAGTGGTGGTGAGAGGAGCGCTCCAAACAGTTTCTGAAAGCAGGTGTTTTCTGAAATTGCAGGCTTATAGGCATATGGTATTTGGATGATATAATTTCTTTAATTGAAAGTGTTATCTTAACCAGGGAGTTTTGCAAAACCCCCAAACAAAGACATCTGTTGCTGTTTTTGTTCTTTTCCCCAGCAAACAATCTGATGGTGAAAAATAGGAACGACTAAACGGAACACCAGGGAAAATCGTGGATTTGAAAAACAAACCCCTACATCTTTAAGAAGGGTGCAAATTAATCAAGGCACAAGGCCAGCAGCTTCTGAACAAAGTCTTCTGTGAGATCTTGGGTCATTATAACTCTACTTATTTTTATATCAATAATCATTAACCCAGAATCAATGGGATGAGCTTGTGGCAAATCTATTGCAGTTCTCTGTTGTCTGCAGACATGAAGAATTGTCTCTGCAATGCTAGGGCCTTGGCTGAATCCTTAGGGCAGACCCTTTTCATCCACCTTCCTCCTGGACATCTCCACCTGATGTCCCACAGGCACCTCAAACTCAGCTGATCAAAACTGGTCTCATCAGTTCACTGGAACCCACTTCTCCTCCAGTATTCTTCACTTGGGGAATGTTCCACCAAGTTAGAAACCTCACGGGACCCTCTCTCACCTGGACACCCTGCCCTGCGGAAGCTGAAATTCAGACCTTTGGCTTTCCATTTGGGAAGATTCTCTCTGCTGCCTCTTCTTCACCCCACCACCTCCATATCCTCTCTCAGATGACTGCAATGACCCTGCTCTCTCCAGGCCGTCATCTAACCTTGACCCTGCCTGATGGTCACTTCACAGGGTTCCAATGGAGAGTCATTATGAAAACACTGCAGAGAGATAGGGGCAGGGTTGATGGAATGAGCAAGGGATGTTGAGCACCTAGAGACCTGGGATAGCTGGAAGCTGTTATCACCTCCAGGATGAAGGGACAAGGGAGAGAAATAGATATTGAGGCCCAGGAGAACTGGAACCATGGAGAAAGGCCTGCCCAGGAATACCAGAGAGGCTGCATGGGAGCCGGAGGAGCAGGGGAGACGTCACACAATCTCTCTCTTCCCACATCCCCCACTGGTGCTCCCATTGGTGGGACCTACAGCCTAGTTCAGGGGAGCCCAGAAGATATGGTCTGCAAGAGTTAGCACCTGTGCGTGGATCCGGGCTCATGGCAGAGGACAGTGAATTGCAAGCCTCTCGCCTCTTATCTGTTCTGCACACGGATACAGTCTCTGTTATGAACGTTTCTATTTTCTTACTGTTGAGCATTCTGTGATTTGCTCTTGAGCATGTTGGCATCCATCAGGTGAACTGGCAACTCCCTGAAGGTGAAGACTGTTTATTATTCACCTTGACACCCCAGCTGATGGTGACAGTGCCTGGGACATTCAATCTGTTCGGTAAACATTTAAGGAGGAAAGAAAAGAAGAGAGAGGGGGACAGAGAGAAGGAAGGAGGAGAAGGAAAGATGGAGGGAAGGGGGGCAAGAGAAGGAAGGAAGTCATTCCCATTGTTTAAAGCATTTTCAAATATCTTTTCACCTCTGACCTTTATAAGCAGCCAAATGTTGGGGTGAGCATGGTCACCTAAGGTAAGGATGCTGAGTCTCAGATAGGGATGGGAGGAAGCTGGGGGAGAGGGCGGTGGGAAGAGATTGTGATTGGGAAGCAGAGGATGGGGTTTGAACCCCAGGTTTATTCCTGCACTTGGTTGTGAGTCCCGTGCTCAACTAGGAACTTCTCGGACCATTTGCTTCATCTTTGTAAACTGGGGGAATACTAACCTCCCAGAGTGTGGGCAAGGCAATGTGTGAGGGTGCTCCACCTACTGTATATAAGGTTAGATGAATAAAAAAGGGCATCAGGGCCACTTAACAGTACTCTTTCTGTTAAGTTGTTCTGATTGAGAGACATCTTTCGAGCTGTCCTACCTTAGATGACCAAGCTAACAGAAGACTGAGCAGGCTTTTCCACAGCTCAAAATTGCTTCACAGATTTTTAGAGTTGGAAAGGTAGGTCTGGAAAACTACCTGGCCCAATCTTTGACCTCCTGATGGGATCACTTGCTGCAGGCTACCCTGACTAGTGGACATAGGCCTCACAGGCCAGCAGCCGCTCATTCCATTCAAGCTGGCTCCTTCCATCTTCAGAACACTCTGACACCAGAAACTTCTTTCTCTGAGCAGAAATTTGTCTCTTTATAATTTTTTTTTTTTTTTTTTTGCAGTTTTTGGCCAGGGCTAGGTTTGAACCCACCACCTCTGGCATATGGGGATGGCGCCCTACTCCTTTGAGCCACAGGCGCCAGCCCTTTATAATTTGTTCATACAGGCTGTGCTTCTCACTTTACGACCACCCAGAAGAGGCCTGATCTCCTTCCTATGTAACAGCTCTTTTGACATGAAGGCAGCTCTCGTGTCCCTCTGAATGGTTTCTCTTCCAGGCCATCCAGCTCTCATCTTCAGCTGTTCTTCTCTAGAGAAAATTGGAGGACTTTTGCTGCTCTGAAGCCTTCAACAGAACTTTTCCCCCTGCTGGTATTTCTCCTCAAAGCCCAGGAGAAGTTGCCCGAGTGCCTCATTTGACTGTATTGACACCACAGCAATCCCTCATACGACTATAACACTGTGATCACAGGGTTAATGGTCCATTTAAGAAAGTCGAGGTTCTGAGAGGTGGGGGCCACTTGCCCTAACTCATGCAGGTGGTGAATAGAAGTGCAGGGCTTATATCCAGAGCTGCCTGACTTCTAGAACCACTGTTTTCTACTGCTAATGACCCCCTCCCCTGCTTCATTCAGGCCATGGACCAAAAGAATTGAGGTGCCTTACTGGTTGCTCTCCTTCAACACAAAAGCACGGCCTCCTCAGTGAAAATCAGCATTACAGGTGTAGACCCTAATTCCCCAGTGGCTTTCACATAGGAAGCACTTGAAAAATGATACATTTTCTCAACAGCATTATTATTTAGTGCTTTACAAAATTGGCCCACTGCTGTTCCCAGTCATTCTGAGATTTGCAGGTGACAGGTTTTTGAAATCACGTAGGCTTGTGCTATTCCAAACGTGGTCCGGGTATCAATGCCGGTCTGCAAACAGCCAAAGTAAGTACAGAAATTGAGAGAAAATGTTGAGAAATTTCATAGCAATTGAACATCGCCATGGCATCCAAATGTGTGATTTTGATACAAAAATATATCAGTTGGCCTCAGATTTGAAAATAAAGTCCTGGTCTTTTACGTAGACATTTTGGGAAGCGCTGATGCAGGCCGCTCTCCCTGTGATTGACAGGTTCACTTGGACTGTAGAGTCAGGTCAGCTCAGTTTGGAAAACAGGAGTCACACCTGTTACATGCTGTGTGCTCCAGCAGGGCTGTGGGGAAGGTGAGGGAAGAACAGGATGTTGGGTCTCAGCACGACATGTGCCCATAGCAGATGTCTAGGGCGTAGTGCTGAAAGGGAATTGGTTAGACTTGAACATGCACTTGGAGTTCTGCAGCTACCCAGGGTAGGTGTCTACAGGAATCTTTAGGCCTGACTGGGAATGACTAAACCCCTGCCCTACAGTGGGCTGTGAACAGTGTGGGTAAGACCACCCCTTTGCAAACCTCCAGCTGCTCTACCTAGAGGGATCGACTGACTGAGGCCTCCAGTGATTATTCAGGAGTATTTAATCATGTATTACTTGGCTTGCTTTTGTTTCTGGCTTTTTCATCCACGTAGTCTTATCTTGCCAACTGGACTTCTTGTTTTCGAGTTAGAGACCATGTCTTAGACCACGTGTCCTCAAATTCAAAGACATACTTTATGAAATACAATTTTTCTGAAACCAATATGGATCTTGCAAGCATTATGTACAAATGATATCATCTTCCTTGCCTTCAACCTGAAAGTTATCAAATCAGTGCTGCTTCTTACAATCAATGGCATCTCAGAATTTAAGGAATAATGTAATTCTATGATAATCAAATTGCTCTCAGCACTCTGTCAGGGACATACGGAGTGTTTCATAAATACTCAGCCATAAAAAAATGTCAATCTAGTATCTTTTGTGATAACCTGGACAGAACTGAAAAACATTATTCTAAGTGAAACGTCACAAAAGTGGAGAAACAAACACGCGTATTCAATACCAATCAGAACTAATTGATTAATACTTAAGTGTACATATAGGAAAAAAGCTCAATGAAAATTGAGCTTGGGGAGGGAAAAAGAGGGGATGAGTGAATTCACACCTATTAGGTACAGTGCAGATGTCTGGGTGAAAAGCACACATAACTTTGAGTCAATCTATACAAAAACCGAGTATGTAAACAAAAAATGTGTACTCCCTAATATTCTAAAATTAAAACAAACAAACAAACAAAGAAACCTTGGTTGAATTATTACCATTAGTTTTTGGAAACATAATTTCAACTCACAGAGGGGTAGAAATACCAAGGGGAAACTACAGATTTTTGTATCTATAGTTGAAACAAATGTTTGTTTCCTAATATATAGCCCTAACAGCTATAGCATGCTACCTCCCCAGCTGGTAGCGTTCTTCTGCCTTACAGATGAGTAAACTTAGGCTTAGTGGTAAGGCTGATGTCTGACCAGGCTTGACACATGCTCAGATGACCTGAGAGTCCAGCTGTCTCTGCTGGACCACACTGGTAATCTGTGCACATTGCGATGCCCAAGGCAAAAGTTACACTTCCGGGAAGTCTGCTTTGGTTTCCTCCTCTAGGCAGTGGTGGTTTTCTTCTCTTCACCTCCTTATCATTCTGCACGTGTCAAGCTAATGGCCTGAACATTTTATGCCTTAAATTATGGTATTCCATGCCCGTCTCAATTCCCACCATTAGACGCCAGTTCCTTGGGAGGCAACAAGGGGACAGACAAATCTGCACCAGGAGATGTTGTCAACTTGCCCCAGATTTTAGGATATTTTCTTTTTTTTTGTTTTCTTTTTTTTTTTTTTTTTTAAATTATTTTTTATTGAGTCATAACTGTGTACAATGATTCAAGCTTGGAGTACAGTGTGCGGGCTTCCCATACAATCGGAGATATTTTTATCCACCTGATTAATGTAACATTCATGATA
>CAUYRH010027350.1:0-19727 GCA_963574655.1 Perodicticus potto | reverse complement strand
CTCCAACTCCTGGGCTTAGGCGATTCTCCTGCCTCAGCCTCCCGAGTAGCTGGGACTACAGGCGCCCGCCACAACGCCCAGCCATTTTTCTGTTTTGTAGTTCAGCCAAGGCCGGACTTGAACCTGCCACCTTTGGTATATGGGGCTGGCGCCCTACCCGATGAGCCACAGGCACCGCCCCCCAATAAATATTATTTAAAAAACCAGCCAGTCTGGTTTTGTAATTTGCTAATCCCTAGCCTTACAGTGATCAAAGATCAGAACTGAAAAATACTTATTCCATTCAACAAACTCCAAGATCATTGGAAATTTTACAATGCTATGTCAGTGCTATGGCAGTGATTAAAATTATGACCAAGAAGATCATCACTAAATTGAGGATAGATAAGGCCTTGGTGGTGGCTCATGCCTATAATCCCAGCACTTGAGAGGCCGAGGCAGGTGGTTTGCCTGAGCTTCTAGGTTCAAAACCAGCCTGAACCAGAGCAAGACCTTGTCTCTAAAAATAGCCTGGTGTTGTGGCAGGCGCCTATTGTCCCAGCTACCCTATCTGACCATTTAAGAAACAAGCTTGCCAACATCTACTCTAAGGAGGCTTAGGCAGGAGAATTGTTTTAGCCCAAGAGTTTGAGTGGCACTCTACGAAGGGTGACAAAGACAGACTCTGTCTCAAAAAAAAAAAAAAAAAAAAAAAAATTGAGGATGGATAGATGGCTACATACAGGATAAAACATGTGCTGTAAAGTGTTAATCACAGAATAAGTGTTAATTATAAGGGTGTTTATTGTTTTGACTTTGTGTGTTGAAAATTTTCACATTAGGGCGTCTACCACATACCCCATTAAAAATTAATACTTAGTCTTCAGTATTATATCTGACAAAATAATCTTACCATAAGAAAAAAAAATTTCCAAATTTAGTTTCAACAGAGTATGCTCATTTGTTAACACCACAGAACTGCTAAACTGGTTAGAGAATCATACACAGTGTAAGAAAAATCTTTCAAAAGCAGCCATCTTACCTGATTTGCTACCACTGCATCTTGTGGATCATCTGGTTCTGCAGCTGCCAATAGTGCTTGCAATGACAATAACACCGTGCGGAGAGTCATTGCTGCTGCCCTGAAAGTCAAATTATGAAAATATCCCGGTTAAGATGGCTCTGCATGGCAAAATCAAAGGGGGTCTTTTCTGAATAAAATTTAGAATTTTATCTTAATTATGTAGTTTACAGAAATTTATAATTACATATAAGCCTATAATTATCTCCTTTAATTTAAAATTAACCAATTTGTCCTCCCCTCTCCTCCTTTTTTTGGGGGGTGGGGGACAGAATCTCATTCTGTTGCCCAGGCTAGAGTGCCATGACGTCTTGCTAGCTTAGAGCAATCTTGGATTCAAGCATTATTCCTGCCTCAGCCTCCTGAGTAGCTGGGACTACAGGAATCAGCCACAATACCCCCCTAATTTTTTCTATCTTTAATAGAAATAAGGTCTTGCTCTTGCTCAGACTAGAGCCAATTTCCCTCATTCCTTCCTTTCTTTTTTTGATACAACAGTCTGTGTCACCCTTGTTAGAGTGGCTGTGGCGTCACAGTTCACAGCAACCTCAAATTCTTGGGCTTCAAACTCTTGGGCTTAAGCGATTCTCTTGCCTCAGCCTCTCAACTGCTGGGATTTCAGGCGTGAGCTGCCACACCTGGCTTGGAGCCAATTCCCTAAATCAAATCATCTCATCTTCAACTTGCCTTGTTTTCTTACTGTTGCCAATATACTTCTTGTTAACTTTACCCACTAACTTTATAAATAAAGTTAAAGTGATAAACTATTAGCATTAACATGCTGTAGAATTTTCTTTCAATGGCACTCCTACAAATAAAAAAGAAGTGCCAGGATATTATCAAACCAAAATCCTTTATTTTCAAAATATCATTCCATAATATTCTAGAATAAGCCATGTTTTATGCTTAAAACATTACTAAATTGGGTGGTGCCTGTGGCTCAAAGGAGTAGGGCCAGCCCCCTTATGCTGGAGGTGGCAGGTTCAAACCCAGCCCCAGCCAAAAAAAGCAAAAAAAAAAAAAAAATCACTTAATTGATGCTTCTCAATGTATTTATAAGGAGATTTTTTTTTTCGGTTTTTGGCCGGGGCTGGGCCTGAACCCGCCACCTCTGGCATATTGGGTCGGCACCCTACTCCTTTGAGCCACAGGCACTGCCCAGGAAAATATCTTCATAAAGCAAAAATTTATCTAGAAAATAGTTATCTACCTAACTAGCAATGATTCTTGGCATTTCTGCTACACCTGTTTCATTAACATTGAATGAAATGTTATACATATAATGTTGTAACACTGAAAATGTCAGAGAACATAAATAACAGTATGTCTCTTATACCATGTGAATTTTTTTTTCTGAGACAAGAGTCTCACTATGTCACCCTCTGCAGAGTGCCGTTGTCTCAACTCACAGCAACCTCAAACTCTTAGGCTTAAGTGATTCTCTTGCCCCAGCCTTCCAAGTAGCTGGGACTACAGGCGCTTGCCACAGTGCCCGGCTATTTTTTGGTTGCAAGTGTAATTTTTGTTTAGCAGGCCCAGGCAGGGCTCAAACGCGCCAGCCTGGGTGTATGTGGCTGGCGCCCTACTCAGTGAGCTATGGGCTCCCAGCCAGTGGCTATTTTTTTCGTTGCAGTTGTTATTGTTGTTTTAGGGGGCCCAGGCTGGGTTCGAACCCACCAGCCTCAGTGCAAGTAGGCCAGCTCCCTACCCACTGAGCTACGGGCGCCAGCCACCATGTGAATTTTCTAAAACAGGTTTTTTGTTTTTTTTTTTTGAGATAGAGTCTCAGTTTGTCGTCTTTAGTAGAATGTCATGGCATCATAGCTCACAGCAACCTCAAACTCTTGGGCTCAAGCAATTCTCTTGCCTCAGCCTCCTTAGTAGCTGGGACTACAGGTGCCCACCATAACACCCAGCTATTTTTAGAGATGGGGGTCTCACTCTTACTCAGGCTGGTCTAGAACCTGTGAGCTCAGGTAATCCACCCACCTCAGCCTCCCTGAGTGCTAGGATTACAGGTGTGAGCCACTGCAAACAATTTTTTAAATTCAATTTAAATCTAAATCTAAAACAGATTTTTAAAATTCAATTCCTGATTTGAACCAGAGAACAGCAAAAAATTATGTAGTGACTATTTTCTCAATTTTCCCAAGCAATGGTATATAAATAATACCACCTTAGAGGCTTAGGAAAAAGTTAATTTATTACCAACAATGGATGTTTTAAGGCAATGGGTCTCACAAAGTTGAGTTCCCTCAATCAGCAGCATCAGCGGTCCCTTGAGAACTTGTAAGAAATTAAAGCTCCCCTCATCTCCAATCTACTGTATCAGAAACTCTGGGGGGCATTTTATTAAGTATGCTAAGTGATTCTGACACACACTAATGTTTGAGAATATAGGTATGTATTTTAGAGAAAAATACTATAAAATATTCTTTATCTTAGAATAAATTTTTTTTTTTTTTGAGACAGAGCCTCAAGCTGTCATCCTGGATAGAGTGTGGTAGCATCACAGCTCACAGCAACCTCCAATTCCTGGGCTCAAGCGAGTCTCCTGCTTCTGCCTCCCAAGTAGCTGGGACTACAGGCGCCCGCCACAACGCCAGGTCATTTTTTGGTTGCAGTCATCATTGTTGTTTGGCGGGCCCGGGCTGGATTCGAACCCACCAGCTCAGGTGTACGTGGCTGGCACCTTAGCCCATTGAGCCATAGGCGCCGAGGCAGAATAAAAATTTTTATTGATCAATAGCCAGGCTTTGTGGTGGGTGCCTGTAGTCCCAGCTACTTGGGAGGCTGAGGCAAGAGAGTCACTTGAGCCCAAGAGTTTGAGGTTGCTGTGAGCTGTGACTCCACAGTACTCTACTGAGGGTGGCATAATGAGACTCTTCCCCCCAAAAAATTACTGATCAATTTATACATTTAAAGACACTATAGGATGGCTCTGCGGCGCCAGCCACGTACACTCGAGCTGGCAGGTTCGAATCCAGCCCTGACCTGCCAAACAACAATGACAGCTGCAACCAAAAAAAAAAAAAAAGACGCCATAGGAATAGGAAAAAATTGCTTATGATATTGAAAAATTAGGTAAAATGCTAAATTAGCATTTAAAAGAGAATAGATTTTTAAAGCTTTTCAAATGCTATGTAGGTTTACGTAATAGAAATTTCAAATGCTGAAATAGGGCTGGGAAGGTAGAAATTATTTTTCTAGACCAACGTCCTAAATTTCATAAGAACTCACACAAGTTACTTTCAACTAACAGTTGTAACATTTTTAATATGGACAATATTCTTTTAAGGCAAGAGTTAAACCAAAAAGCCAAATTCAAGCCAGGCAAGGTGGCTCACGCCTGTAATCCTAGCACTCTAGGAAGGTGAGGCTACGTAGATTACCTGAGCTCACGGGTTCGAGACCAGCCTTAGGAGAAGTGAGACCCCCATCTCTTTTTTTTTTTTTTTTTTTTTGAGACAGAGCCTCAAGCTGTCACCCTGGATAAAGTGCTATGGCATCACAGCTCACAACAACCTCCAATTCCTGGGCTCAAGCGAGTCTCCTGCCTTTGCCTCCCAAGTAGTTGGGACTATAGGCACCCGCCACAACGCCCGGCCATTTTCTGGTTGCAGCCATCATTGTTGTTTGGCGGGCCCCGGCTGGATTCGAACCCACCAGCTCAGGTGTACGTGGCTGGCGCCTTAGCCCATTGAGCCACAGGCGCCGAGCCGAGACTCCATCTCTTAAAAAACAGCTGGGCATTGTGATGGATGCCTGTAATCCCAGCTACTTGGGAGGCTGAGGCAAAAAGGATCACTTGAGCCCAAGAGTTTGAGGTTGCTGAGAACTATGATGCCACGGCACTCTATGAAGGGCAACAAAGTGAGACTCTGTCTCAAAAAAAAAAAAAAAGAAAAGAAAGAAAAAGAAAAAGCCCAATTTCATCCTCATATACTCATTTTTATCTATCCATTATCACAGTAACAATGGGGAAATACTTTATTAAGAGTACCCTAGGCTTGGTGCCTGTAGCTCAAGCAACTAGGGTACCAGCCACATACACTGGAGCTGGCAGGTTCGAATCCAGCCCAAGCCTGTCAAACAACAATGACAACTAAAACCAAAAAATAGCTGGGCGTTGCAGTGGGCACCTGTAGTCCCAGCTACTTGGGAGGCTTAGGCAAGAGAATCACTTCAGCCCAGGAGTTTGAGGTTGCTGTGAGCTGTGACCCCAAGCACTCTACCGAGGGTAACATAGTGAGATTGACTCTGTTGCAAAAAAAAAAAGAAAAGAATAAAAAAGAAACTACCCTATTCTAATTTACTAAGCCACAGGTGCAGCGCTGTAATTTCTTTTTTAAAAAATATTAATCTAGATATAGGTACCTTATAAATATTTAGATCAATAGCATTGTGTTAAATCAAGTGAGTACGGTAGTCGGAATAAATCCGTTACAAAAACAGCAAAAAAAGTATGAAACACTTCATGAATTCAGGTGTCATCCTTGCATAGGAGCCATACTAATCTTCTCTGTATTGTTCCAATTTTAGTATATGTGCTTCTGAAGTGACCACAGTTTGTGTAATTTCAAAGAGAATGTTTAAAGACATATGTAACAAAAGCCTGACTAGATGATGTATCTGCATACAGCTGACTTAAACCATGAAAAACAACATGGATAAAAAAAGGCAAAATATAACACAAAAGGAATATAGAACAATTAAATTAATTTGATAACACCACTGGACTTCGTAAGCAACCTAATTTTAAAAATCCATAGGATTTCTTTAAACAAACTCTTAAGTCACACAACTTTTTTTTTGAGACAGAACCTCAAGCTGTCACCCTGGATAGAGTGCCGTGGCATCCACAGCTCACAGCAACCTCCAATTCCTGGGCTCAAGTGAGTCTCTTGCCTCCGCCTCCCAAGTAGCTGGGACTACAGGCGCCCGCCACAACGCCCGGCCGTTTTTTTTTTTGGTTGCAGCTGTCATTGTTGTTTGGTGGGCCCGGGCTGGATTTGAACCCACCAGCTCAGGTGTACGTGGCTGGCGCCTTAGCCCGTTGAGCCACAGGTGCCGAGCCATTAAATCACACAACTTTTAATAAAATTACTTCTTTTAAGGAAATTTACCTGAATAGTGAAGATAAATTTTTCACTGAAAGGAAGTAGTCATACTAAAATTATTATTAAACTCACAATAATTATTTTAACTTGCAATAAAAACACGAATGCATGTAACCTGAGTAAGTCCTTCATACATTCACATGAGCTTCTACATATCTCAACAAAATAATGAACACTTTTTTAAAGAACTGATAATCTCTCAAAGGAATGAAATTGGCTAGGCACAGTGGCTCACACTTGTAATCCCAGCACTTTGGGAGACTGAAGTAGAACAATCACTTAAGCCCAGGAATTTGGAAGATACCATAACCTATGAACACACCACTGTACACTAGCCTGGGCAATACAGCGAGACTCCATTATCATAAAAAAATAGAAAAAAAAAAAAAAGAATGAAGCCGGGATCAGTGAATCCTTTTATAAAAATTAACTAAAAATGGATCAAAAATTTAAATGTAAGAGCTAAAAAAACTGAAGACAAGATACAGGTAAACTTCATGACATTAGATTTGACAATGATTTCTCGGATATAAGATAAAAAGTATTGGGAAAAAAAGAAAAAATAAGGAAAATTGTACCATACTACACCAATAATTTCTATGTAAGTAGGCATGGTGGCACACACCTGTAGTCCTAGCTACTCAGAAAGCTGAGGTGGGAGGATTGATTGCTATGCCCATGAAGTCTGAGGCCAGCCTGGCCAAGAATAAGATCCCTTTTCTCTTAAAAAACAAAAACAACAAAAGCAAAGGACAGAATAGAATGAAAAAGCAACTCATAGAACAGCAGAAAATATTTGCAAATCATGTATCTAATACGGGATTAATATCTAAAATATATAAAGAACTCCTACAACTCAACAACAAAAAAAAACAATTAAAAAAATGGACAAGGGGCTGGGCTGGGTGGCTTATACCCATAATCAAGGCACTTTGGGGAGGACAGAGTGGGAGGATTACTTGAGATCAGAAATTTGAGACCAGCTCAAACACCACAATGACAACCTATCTCTACAAAAGATTAAAAAATCAGCCCAGTGTGATGGTATACATCTATAGTTTCAGCTACTTAGAAGGCTAAAGCAGGGTGACTGACTGAGCCCAAGAGTTTGAGGTTGCAGTGACCTATGATGACACCAGTACACTCTAGACTGGGCTATAGAGCAGGACCCTATCTCTCCTCCTCAAAAAAAGGGACTTCAACAGGCATTTCTTAAAAAAAAAGATATGCAACAGGCCAATAAGCATATGCTCAACATCACTTATCATTAAGGAAATGCAAATCAAAACCATGTCATTATCTCATTTATAAGATAATTTCTCATATCCAGGAGGATGGCTACTATCAACAACAACAAAAGGTTGTTAAGCAGAATTATTCACAATAGCCAAAAGGTGGACGCAATCTAAGTTTCTACTGAAGGATGAACGGATAAACAAAATGTTTACTTTTTGTGTATGTATATGCATAAATTCTTACTATAAATACTTTGCATCTCCTCTATTTGTAAGATCTTCCTATTGTAAAGACACTTGCAAACTACAGACCTGTGGGGTTACTACAGAAAGAATTAGAAACTTAGAACCTGATTGTATGTATCAGGTTGAATGTATTAGAAAGGACAGCCTACTGCTAAAATTGTAAAAAGAAAAAAATCTGGAGCTTTAACTTTAGATTCAATTCATAACCATCTCAAAAAGAAGGCAGCTGTACAGTTTTCTGCTCAGTTGAAAATTGTCATGAAAAGTTTTGAGTAGTGTTTATAAACCATCAAATTATTAGCTGGCTAAAGATAAACTTAAATGTGAATTTTTTTTTTTTTTTAAACTTCACAGCACTTTATTTCAACCTTCATCCAAACATGTAAAAAGTGTTAAAAATAAATGTGAAGTTTTAAAAAGCTGGACACGGTGGCGCCTGTAGCTCAAGCGGCTAAGGTGCCAGCCACATACACCACAGAGCTGGTGGGTTCGAATCTGGCCTGGGCCTGCCAAACAACAATGACAACTACAACCAAAAAACAGCTGGGCGTTGTGGCAGGCGCCTGTAATCCAAGCTCCCAGCTTGGGAGGCTGAGGCAAGAGAATAGTTTAAGCCCAGGAGTTGAAGGTTGCTGTGAGCTGTGACGCCATAGCACTCTACCCAGGGCGATAGCTTGAGGCTATGTCTCAATAAATAAATAAATAAATAAATAAATAAATAAATAAATAAATAAATAAATAAATAGCTGGACATGAATCAGTGATAAATGACATTTCTTTTTTTTGTCTGTTGCAGTTTGGCCGGGGCTGGGTTTGAACCCGCCACCCTCGGTATATGGGGCTGGTGCCCTACTCACTGAGCCACAGGCACCGTCCAATAAATGACATTTCAAAAGTAATCGTAAGAATTAGTATGGAAACAAAACATATTCTTTTGACCCTAAACAACACAGAAACTATATCTTGGATGGTATTAAAAAATGTGTGTACTGTAGAATGATTTACATGTTTTTTTTTTTTTTTTTTTTTGAGACGGAGTCTCACTATGAGTGCAACGGCATCATAGCTCACAGCAACCTCAAACTCTTGGGCTTAAGCGATTCTCTTGCTTTGGCCTCCCAAATAGCTGGGGCTACAGGCACCTGCCACAATGCCCAGTTACTTTCTTGTTGTTTTTGTTGTCAATGTTGTTTATATGGCTGGGACCAGGTTTGAACCCACTAGCCCCAGTGCATGTGGCTGGTCCCCTAACCACTGAGCTACAGGTGCCAAGCCTACATTAATTTTTAAAAATCAAATTTAATGTGGAAAAAGTATACAACTGACAATAACCTTTTACTCCACTTATTCTTCACAAAGTGCTGATTAAATCCATACTGCATTGAGATTCGTAGGATTCAGTGTATACAAAATTAGCTTAAGTCAGCTAGGCACAATGGCTCTCATCTATACTCCTAGTATTCTGGGAGGCTAAGGTGGGAGGACCACTTGAGCTCAGGAGTTTGAGATCAGCCCGAGCAGAAGTGAGACCCTGACTCTACTAAACATAGAAAAATGAGCCAGGCATTGTGGCAGACTACTGTAGTCCTAGCTACTTAGGAAACTGAGGCAAGAGGATCCCTTGAGTCCAGGAGTTTTTGAGGTTGCAGTGAGCTATGATGACACCACTATACTCTACCTGGAGCAACAGAGGAAGACTCTGTCTCAAAAAAAACAAAACAAAACAAAAGGCTTAAACCTATCAAAAGAACACCTAAGAGGCAAGTAGGAATATGAAATTTCACAATGTGTTAACTGATTTTTTATTAATTAGTACATAATATGAATAAATCAGTACCTCATAAATTCATATTGAGAGTACTTTTGCTTGTCTTAAATTGATAAAACAGTTTATATGGGTACTTAAATATTCATTCACAAGGATTCAACAGGGCCCTACTACATAGAATAATCATGTGAATTGTCCATTCTGTTGCCTAACTTTTTAAAAAATATCTTCCCCCAGATCATCAATAAGTAATCCACACTCATTCAAAACACTGAATGCTACTTTATGAGAATGGCAGCTTTTAAATTTTTTCTTTTAAAGACAGGGTCTCACTAGGTTACCCAGGCTGGTAGTCAGTGGCTATTCACAGGCATGATCCCCTTACTGCTCAGCACGGGAATTCTGATGTGCTGTTTCCAATGTGGGCCAGTTCACCCCTCCTTAGGCAACCTGGTGGTCCCCTGATTTGGGGAGGTCACTACATTGATGAACTCAGTGCAGACCTAACTGGCATAGTGCACTATAGCCCAGAACAGAGCTCAAGTGACCCTCCTGCCCTAACTGCCAGAGCAGCTGGAACTACAGGCCTGCACTACCATAAGCAATGTTTTTTTCCATTAAAGTATAAACAGAGTAAAATGCTATACAGTTGGGTTAATTTTTACACATGTATATACTCATGTCAGCACCACTCCATCAAAATATAGACCATTAATAGACTCCCATATCTAGAATTACAGGCAGATGCTACCATGCCTGACTAATTTTTTAAATTTAATTTTTGTAGAGATGGGGTTTTACTATGTTGTCTAGACTGATCTTGAACTGGCTTTAAGCTGTCTTCCTGCCTCAGACCCCCAAAGTGCTACAATCACAGGTATAAGTCACTTTATATAAGTCTTTTGAACGGTCAGCAAAAGCATTCATTTCTCTTGGATATATTCCTAGTAGGGAAGCTGCTAGGCCACACTGAAGATATTGAGCTTTGCTAGATACTGATTTTAAGTCACTGAACTATATATATATTATTAGCAATTCATGAGGTAGTATCTTTTCAGATATGTAATGATGTCTTTTTTTTTGACAGAGTCTCACTACGTCACCCTCAGTAGAGTGCTGTGGGGTCGCAGCTCATAGCAACCTCAAACTTTCTCTTGCCTCAGCCTCCTGAGTAGCTAGGACTATAGGCACCTGCCACAATGCCTGGCTATGTTTTGGGTGTACAGTGGTGGAGTCAGGGCTTTTAATGTCATCCAAATGGTGTGTACGCTGTATCCCAAAGGTCATTTTTTGACCTCTCACCTCCCTACTAACTTCCCCCCCCAATATATTTTAATTGTATAGATATGAAACAACACTAATTGCCTCCACAGAAAATGGGGATAGCTGATTTTAAAAAAGGTTTTGGTACAAAAATTCAAGCTCTCTCCATATGTGTATTAATCTTTGAGTTAGCTATAGAGAGGTGATTACAGGTAATAGTATTGTCATGTTAACTCTGAGCACAAAGAGAAGTCAGCAAGAGTTTTTGATCTTTAAGATTTGTTTCTAAGGTTCTCATTCTGGGTGTTGAGAATAGCCTGAGCAGGCAAAGTCAGAAGCAGGGAGGCAGGCTAATGCAATCATCTAGGCAAGAGGTGGTAATGAAGTCATAGATAAGATTTTTGCAGGTTTCACCAAGGGATTTGTAGCGAGGGTACAGAGTACCAAAGAAAGAAGAACCAAGAATCATGAGGGGGTTTTTGCCTGAGCGAATGCAAAGACATAGGTGTTAATAACACAGAAGAGGAAGACTATATTAAGAAGATGTAGATTTTAGGTTAGGAGATTATCAGTTTAGTTTTTGAAATATGTGAGATGTTCATAACATTCAAGTATAGGTGATAAGCAAGTATCAGTATAGGAGTATCAAGTGCAAGAAAGATAAATTTGTGAATCTGAAGCATATTTTGAAGTTATGGAATCAGATGAGCTCACCTACAAAGTGAATGTAGAAAGGAGCAGAGACCTAAGAATTATACCTGCGAGGCATTCTAATACACAAAGAACTGGAAGATATGGGAGGAACTAGCTAAGTAGTCTGGAAAAGAGCAAAGGAAGGGGAGAACAGAAAAGACAAAGTTCTGCAAGCCAAGTGACAAAGTAAAAGTGTCCCTACTATTGGAAATATGTATTCATATCAATGAGTCATAGAGCTAACATGGGCCTTGAAGATAACTTCATAGATAAAAATACTGAGGCCCAGAAGTTCAACAAATTGGCAAAAGGCACAAGTCAAAATTCGGATTGACAGAAGATAAAAGTTAAGTCTATTCCACACTGTTCAATGTTTGAAAGTATGGAATTCAGATCAAGAAACTATATCCCTAGAAAGCTAGGATTTACTCAGGCCTGCTTATTAGAATGGAAAAAGAAAACAAAACCTGAACTCTGGTCTGTTCATCCAATTACCAAGTAAATCAAATTGCCCATACACTAAATGTTATCATTCCTGTTTCATCTTTTTCAGGTAATTTTCCTTTCTTAAGAAATCGAAGACATAGCTTAAAAATGCCTACCAACAATAATATAGGATTTTTAGAAGACTTGGTAATCAGAACAAGCCCAATAACCATAGTCTTGGCTCCAGGTATTCTTATCAATTGTTACTCTATTTTCTACTATTATTCCTTCTCTTGCAAAAGAGTAAAATCAGAGGAAAAGGTCAGAACATATACTCACTGAATCTTTCCAAATTTTATTGTAGTCTCCAACACCAATGTCATTTTATACTTCTTGTCTCAATTTTTTCAATAAAAAACTCATGTTGGGCAGTGCCCGTAGCTCAGTGGGTAAGGTGCCAGCCACATACACAGAGGCTGGCGGGTTCGAACCTGGCCCGCCCAGCTAAAATAACAATGACAACTGCAACAACAACAAAAAATAACCAGGCGCTGTGGTGGGCGCCCATAGTCTCAGCTACTCAGGAGGCTGAGGCATGACAACTGCTAAAAGCCCAAGAGTTGGAGGTTGCTATGAACTATGATGCCAGAGCACTCTACTGAGGGCAACATAGTGAGACTCTGTCTCAAAAAAAAAGCAAAGAAAGAAAAAGGAAAAAATCATGTGCTAAACAAATAGCATCAATCTTTGCCTACACCAACATTATCATCTTCATCACTGTTAGAATATGCCAGGCTCTATTCTATGAGAATTACATAAAACATAAAACAACTTATTTAATCCCCTCAACCCTATGAGGTAGGCATTAAGCCCATTTTATTTATTTATTTATTTATTTGGTAGAGACAGAGTCTCACTTTATGGCCCTCGGTAGAGTGCCGTGGCGTCACGCAGCTCACAGCAACCCCCAACTCCTGGGCTTAGGGGATTCTCTTGCCTCAGCCTCCCGAGTAGCTGGGACTACAGGCACCCGCCACAATGCTCAGCTATTTATCTGTTTTTTTGCAGTTCGGCCGAAGTCAGGTTTGAACCCACCATCTTCGGTATATGGGGCCGGTGCCCTACTCGATGAGCCACAGGCGCTGCCCAAGCCCATTTTATTTTATTATTTTTTTTATTTGTTAAGCCCATTTTACATATGAGGAAAGTAAGGCACACAAACTTTGTTCATGACCACACAGCTTAATGAACAGCAAAGCCAGGATTTGAATCTCATGGATCAAGACTATGCTACTAAATTCAAATCAGACAAACCAAGGGAGAGCACTGTAAAGTGCTATGTAAATGAACCTATCACCTAGAAGACTCTCTACCTTGGAATTGAGAACCTTAACTGTGCTCAATTAATACAACTTTCAACAGTTTTGTTGCTTATATTCCATCTGAGTTGGGGATTACTACTTCAATACTTACTTTTTACTTTTTAAAATCTTTCATAAATATCTTTCTGAGATAGCAAAGAATCAAGTTTATCAAAATAACAAATGAAATCTAAGGTTTTTCTAAATATAAAGCTAGTACCTGACATTACCTAACAAGTCTTTATTTAAAATAGACTGTGATCTCAACAACATATTTTCAATTATATACTTAAGAGATTTTACAAAGTTAATACCCAAATATTAAGTATAAAAATATTGTGAGGCAGTTACACATTTAACGCTCTTACAATCTTGGTATTCAAGGAGAGAAGGTGAATTCAAAATCTCTTACCATTGATCTTTCAGGATATCCAAACAAATAGCCCCTGTGACGGAACTAATATTAGGATGCCATATTTTAGTGATAAACCGGACCTAGAATATAAAGCACACTTGAGTTTTTAAGTAACAGAGATGAAGCATGTATAGTTTAAGTAGAACTACAAGAAAATGAAATCCTGAATTAAAAAAAATCCATATTTGCATTACATCATTTTGCCAGTGTAAATGGGTGTAGAAGATAAAGCAGTCAATAAGCTGAATGTTGTCATATATATTCTTTTTAAACTTTTTAATAAATGTTCTACCCTTAAACCGAATAATTACTAAGAGTTTATAATTTACCTAGCATAATGCTTTGAGAAATGTAACAAAGACCAAAGTCCATTTGGGTAAATAAGACAGTACAAAAGATCACAATACCAATAGTAAGTGGTACCTTTCTTTTTTTTTTTGAGACAGAGTCTCAAGCTGTCACCCTGGGTAGAGTGCCATGGCATCACAGCTCACAGCAACCTCCAATTCCTGGGCTCAAGCGAGTCTCCTGCCTCCGCCTCCCAAGCAGCTGGGACTACAGGGCCCGCCACAACGCCTGGCCATTCCTTGGCCGCAGCCATCATTGTTGTTTGGAGGGCCCGGGCTGGACTCGAACCCACCAGCTCAGGTGTACGTGGCTGGCGCCTTAGCCTGTTGAGCCACAGGCGCCGAGCCAAGTGGTACCTTTCTTAGCATCAGGCGGAGTGCAGAATAGGTTTAATGGAAAAAGTAAGCAAAATCAATGCATGGAAGCACAAAGTAGTAAGTGGCCATAGTAATTTTTCTGTAGAAATTCTTCTCAAATTCTTTTTAAAAAAGAATTCAACAAATATTTGAAAGCCTACTAACATGTGCCAGGCACTGAAGAGACGCAGAGGCTTAGAGAAACTTAAACGTAAAATCAAAAGCTAGTTAATACAGCAAAATCTAATGCAAACTCATATAATCTGATTCTAGATTCCTTTTTATTTTTTTAAAAGACAGAGCCTTGTTCTGTCAATCAGGCTGAATGAAGTACAGTGGCATGATCATAGGTCACTGTAACCTTAACTCCTAGATTCAAGCAGTCTTCCCACCCCAGCCTCTTGAGTAGCTGGGACTACAAGTGTGTGTCACCACATCTGGCTAACTTACTTTATGTAGAGATAGAATCTTGCTAGGCTCAAGCAATCCTCCTTTATTGCCTCCCAAAGTACTAGGGGATTATAGGCACCACACCTATTCAGATTCTAACTCTTAACCATCTCACTGTCTTTGCATGGAAAACTAATAAACCAACAAGTAAAAATAACTCTAAGACTGGCTCGGTGCCTGTGGCTCAATGGGCTAAGGCGCCAGCTACGTACACCTGAGCTGGCAGGTTCGAATCCAGCCTGGGCCCGCCAAACGAGGACGGCTGCAACCAAAAAAAAAAATGGCTGGGCGTTGTGGTGGGCGCCTGTAGTCCCAGCTACTTGGAAGGCGGAGGCAAGAGACTCCCTTGAGCCCAGGAATTGGAGGTTGCTGTGAGCTGTGATGCCACTGCACTCTATCCAGGGTGACAGCTTGAGGCTCTGTCTCAAAAAATAAATAAATAAATAAATAAATAAATAACTCTAAGACCATCATGAAATGAAATCAAGTTCATCAGCTCTTACTCATGAGCTTCTAGAGAACCATTATTACTATTACTATTATTTTTTTTTATTTTTTTATTTTTTTATTTTTTGTAGAGACAAGAGTCTCACTTTATCGCCTTTGGTAGAGTGCCGTGGCGTCACACAGCTCACAGCAACTTCCAACTCCTGGGGTTAGGCGATTCTCTTGCCTCAAGCCTCCCAAGTAGCTGGGACTACAGGCGCCCACCACAACGCCCGGCTATTTTTTTGTTTGTTTTGCAGTTCGGCCGAGGCCAGGTTTGAACCCGCCACCTTCAGCATGTGGGGCCGGCGCCCTACTCACTGAGCCACAGGCGCCGCCCTACTATTACTATTATTATCGACACATATGGCAGTGACCACCTAAGTCCAAATTCGGTCACACTCCAATAGATTAATTACCATGTGCCAAGTAATGTTCTAAGTACTTTTTCTAAAATGTTCTTTAATATGTGCTCCAAATCTAAGCTATTTATGAAAAAAAAAAAAGAAAAAAAGAAAAAACAAATCTCAGCTGTTTATGAAAAGAGGCTAGCTTCTAATTCTCTCATTTTGTGATTTCTTGATTTGCCTACATTACCTGTCTATACTTCTTCACCTCCTACTCATTCACTAACTCATGCAGTCTGAAAAAGCACTTTAATGACTTCAAAACATTTATAACTAAAGGATACTTGCTACTCCTTCATCCTATTTGGTCCTTTCTTTATTTTTTATTTTTTTGGCCGGGGCTGGGTTTGAACCCACCACCTCCGGCATATGGGGTCGGCACCCTACTTGATCCTTTTTTATTCTCAAAATAATCTTATTCTTTTCAGTGATACCTTCATTTCTCTGAAAGTGCAGTTATCCACATAACCACATCCCATTAAAGGAGACTATTATTCTTTACCTGGGTTACTACAGTGCCCTGACTTTACTGCCTTCTGTTCTGTTTCCTTCAGTTTTCTTCTCTACACTGACTTAAAGACAGCTCTTTAAAACAAATCCAATTTTGTCACTGCTTAAGATCCTTTAAAAACTGTTTATTCCCTTTATTTAAGTCCACATTTTTTTTTTTTTTCTTTCTGGGAGAAAATTTTTGTTTTTATTTTTACATATACATGTGTTAATGAGGTTTCCACTTTTTGCCTTCACAGAATTTAAAAGGCTTAAAATTTAATAACACAATGTTTAAGATAAGGACTAGAAACAAAAACCACATAAAGAATGAACAAAGATAAATACATTCAGAAAAGAAACAGATGATTACTGCATCAAAATATTAAGCAATATTAATAATAATACCAAGAAAGTAACGTTCACATTGTCAAATAAGAGTATGTCTATTATAGAACACTTTGACTCTGAAGCTCAGTATGAAATCATCAGTTAACTTCTTTTTTTTTTCTCAAAGTCTCAAAAAATGCACAACTAATATTATATAAATAAAAGTAAAAGAGAGTTTCAAAAAACAGATCATGCCAAATCTTATAAACAATAGAAAAAGAAGAAATATTTCAAAATCATTCTACTTGATCTGGATAAACCTGATATTGAAATTGGAGAAAATATATTGTTATAAAGGGAAATTACAAACATATTTCACTTATAAATGAGCATGCAATATCCTAAGCAACATATTGACAAGTCAAATTAAAAATTAATGTTTAAGTAATGTACTTTGGTTAAAATTGAATCCAATTTATGTGAGAATTAGTCACTATTTTCTTTCCTTTTTTTTTTTGTTTTCTTTCCCTCACCCCCTCCCTCCTTCTCTCTCTGTCTGCTCTCCCCTTCCCCCATGCCCTCCTATGTCATTAATTGTCATTAATTGTCCTCAAGTCAAAGTTGAATACATAGGATTCATGCTTCTCCATTCCTGTGATGTTTCACTAAGAATAATATGTTCCGCCTCCATCCAAGTTACTGCAAATGCTGCAAAGTCTCCATTGTTTTTGATGGCTGAGTAATATTCCATGGTATACATATACCACAGCTTACCAATCCACTCCTGGTTGAAGGACATTTAGGCTGTTTCCACACTTTAGCAATTATAAATTGGGCTGTGATAAACAGCCTAATACAAGTGTCTTTATAATAAAAGATTTTTTTTCTTCTGGATAGATGCCCAGTAATGGGATTGCAGGATCAAACAGGAGGTCTAAGTTGAGTTCTTTGAGCTTTCTCCATACTTCCTTCGAAAAAGGTTGCATTAGTTTGCAGTCCCACCAGCAGTGTAGAAGTGTTCCTTTCTCTCCACATCCACGCCAGCATCTGCATGTTGCAGAATTTTTTGCTACAGAAAAAAATCCTTATGGAGTTCCAGAAAGTTGAGCTTTTCTTTTCTCTCTTTTTTATTCTTTCCCTTTCTTTCCCTCCCCTCCCCTCTTCTCTCCTTCCCTTCCTTTTTCTTTTTTTTTCTTTCTTTCCTTCCTTTCCTTTATCTCTCTCTTTCTTTCCTCCTCTCTTTCTTTCTTTCTCTCTTTCTTTCCCTTCCTTCCTTCTTTCCTTTCTTTTGTTCTTTCTTTCTTTCTTTATCTCTGTCTCTCTCTATCCTTTCTTTCATTGAGAGATATGGGTGGATTTTGACAATGTCAAGGAAGAAGCACCACACCCAGATTCTTGGACTGTCTGCTGGTTTAAAGGTAACAGGAAGGAGATGCATTTCATCTTTTAAGCTTTACAAGTCCAGACAAAGGCTTTCTATTATTTGGCTTAGTAATCACATCTAGGACATCGCCCAGTGATCATGGGGGTGGTTTCTGGTGGTAGTCCGCAGAGCTAATGTCCAAGAATCAGTGCCTAGGGTCTCTTACCAAGTGGAAGGTTACTCTTCTAACCTAAACAGCCTGTCTTGTCTTACACCTCAAGAAAGAAAAGAGTTTATAGTTAAATTCTGAAATTATATTCTTATTTGGCTACTTTGCAACTTTTTGACTTTTCCCCTTATAATTGCACTCTCCATATTTAAATAAAAAGTACATATATATATATATGTGGGGGTGTGTGTATAGATGTAGACATACAAATCATTGTGATGATTTCAAGTATATATATATGTATTTACCTACACCCCCCCATATATACACATATATGATATAAACCTCACCTCAATCACCTTAGAAGTTTTTCTCTCTCTTTTTTTTTTAAACATCAGAAACAGGCAAGAAAACAAGCCCATGTATCATGCCAAAGGTTTTGTCACGTCCCTTTGTGATCTCTCCTCCAGATCCTTCTCAACCGCCTCTACTACACCAACCTTATTCCCAGGCAACTATTGATTCCATTCCTTTCACTTAAAATCTAGTTTGCATTTTCTAGAATTTTATGTAAATAAAACTTTACAGTATGTTCACTTCTTTCAGCAACACAGCATAATTATTTTGAGATTCATCTGTTATTCCGTATGTTAATAGTTCACTCCTTATTACCGAATAACATTCCATTGTATAGTTTCACCGAAGTGTGCTTATCCACTCATCTCTTGATGAACATTTGGGTTGTTTCCAGGGTTTGGTTGTTATGAATACAACACACATTTCCACATACATTCATGTGCAAAGTCGTTGTACAGACGTATGCTTTCAATTTCTCTTGGATAAATACTTCATAATGGAGTTACTGGATCATATAGTAGATTTATTGTTTGACTTTTAAGGAAACTGCCTGCCTGTTTCCCAGAGAGTTTGCATTGCATGGAATATACAGATGACTTCGAGGAGCACTGACATTTTAACAATATCTCACCTATGAGAATCATCCACTTGTCCTTATGTTTAGATCTTTAATTTCTCTCAGCAGTGTTTTGTAGTTTTCAGCATTTGCATGTCATTATGTTTTAAGATATATCACCTAGTAGTTCATATTTTAATGCAATTTTACATAGTGTTTCTTGAAATTTCAATATTTAATTGGTCATTGCTGATGTACAGCTACACAAGGGACCATTTTATATTGATCTTATATCCTGTCATTTTGTCAACTTCACTTAATTTCAAGTGGTTATTTTTTAGATGCTATCAAATTTTCTATATCTACGCTTACCTTGTGACTAATGATAGCTTTATTTCTTCCTTTCCAATCTGGATGCTATCTATTTATTTATTGCTTGCCTTCTTGCTCTGGCTGAAATAAAGATGGCAAGGAAGTGATGAGAAGAGATATGCTTGTGTTTCTCATGATCACAGGGGAGCAGAGTTCAGTTTCTTACCATTCAGTTTAATGTTAGCTGCCAGTGTTTTGAAGATACCCCTTAGAAAGTTGAGGACGTTATGCTCTATTTCTAGTTTGCTCAGAGTTTTTAAAAGTCAGGAATTTATGTTGTATTTCATCAAATGTTTTTCTACATCTATTGAAATGATCACATGGTTTTTTTTTTTTTTTTTTTTTTTTTTGTTTTCTAGCATGTTGAATTTTATTGATTAATTTTAAATGGTTAAACCAACCGTATTTCCCAGAGGTAAACCCCACATGGGGTTGTGGTTTTTTACTTATGGGATAT
>CAUYRH010027347.1:0-19593 GCA_963574655.1 Perodicticus potto | reverse complement strand
AAAGGGAGCAGGATAGAGCTGCCTGCTCCCTTTCAGAAGCCAACCTCGGCTAGACCTCAGAGAGAGGGAACAGGAAGAGCTGCCTGTTTCCCTCCAGAGGCAAGAGAATTTGCTCCCCTCCTGGGTCCTCTTGCCTGGAGGTTTAGTTCTTTCTTTACTTATAATTCTTTCCTAGAAATAAATCCTCCTCTACTTATAATTCTTTCCTATAAATAAATCCTAACTTACCACCACTATTGTGGTCCGTCGATTCCTTCTTCGAATCGCCGCAACCAAGAGCCTGAAATTACGGTATCATGGGGACACCAAGATCAAGTCTTGGAGCTCCTGAATGTGGACGAGAGTGTGCAGAGGGAAAAGGAGACGATCCCAGCACTGATGTTTAAGGCATCAGAGAAGGGCAGGGGAAATAAATGGAAGAGGGGCAAAGTCCTATAGGAAAATTTTGGCGTTTGATCCTGGAAGCCAAGGAGAAAGGAGGTGCAAGGAGGGTGAGATCATCTGAAGCTTATGCTACAGAGATTCAAATAAGATCATGGGAGGAAAATGCCCTTTGTATTTGGCCATTAGAAAGTCAATGGTGATTATCAAGAACTGGGAAGTTGGGAAACGTAGTGGAAAGAGGTGAAGGAGAAAGCAGAGAATGTGAGTGCAAACTGTGTTTTCCAGAACCTGAACTAGGAACTCAGGCGAGGAAAGGAATAAAGTAGAGCGTGTGCAGCATAAAGGCAAGACCTGTTTTTACTTAAGACGGAGGAAACCAAGCAGGTTTGTATATGAGGGCATTGATTGTAGTAGATGAGAGAAGTAGATACTTCTAGGAGAAAATACAAAAGACGAATGTGGGAATGGAAGGAGACAGACTCAGACGGTGTGGTCAGAGAGTCAGTGATATACTCCTCCATACACACATGCTCAGGCAAAAGTTTTAAAACCTCTAATTCTCTCAGCAGTGTTGAATTTGCTACTAAGAGAGGCGAGCAGAAGAGCAGGCGGGCTTCTGAGGGTGAAGGACCCCTTGCAAGGGGAGAGGTTGGGGACCAGACAGACAGGTAGCTAGGAGGGCTCAGCTGCTGTGAGAGCAGAAGCCACTCCTGAGTCAGAACGGACAGATGCTTGCCATGTTTATGGATGAAAACTTGTAACATGAAACTTTGGCCCAGGGTATTAAAAGCTCAATAAGGTGAAAAGAGATTGGGCTTTTACTATTTTTCTTTAATTAAGCTCTGAAGACTCTCCATTGCAATACTAGAGCCTCACAACAGCACAGGCTTTCCCAGCCCAGACAGCACAGAGGACCCTAAAATATCAGCAGAGACAAAAATCTCCCCTGCCAGTGCTGATTGGGTGAATAATTAATACCTAATCAAGACGGGAGGCTCCCACCTCCCTCAGTCTAGGGGACGTGTATAAACTGGTAAAGCAGCTTACTCTGTGGTCTAATGATTAAACTTCCCTGGGCCCTATTTCATTGCAGCTAAGTTAAAAACTGACCTGTTAGATCGGAAAACAAGAGAAGTCTCCTGACGGAGCTGGCACGACTAAAGAAATCTCAGGCTGTGCCTCCATCCATTGCTAAGAGCAGCAAAATTGGGCTAATTCACAAAGGCTGGTGGGATCTGGTCACCAACCTCCTTTTCCTTTCCAACCCCCAGACGGTCAGCTGTTGTTTAACCGGCCAGGTCGCACACTTGCTGTTAGAGACCCTTCATTAGAGGCCTTCTCCCCACCTCACTTGCACACCGTGGAGAACTGCAGAGATGGAGCTTTGTGCAGAACTGCGCCTCACCAGCGATCTCCGGCTTGGTGGAGGTGGAGGTGGAAATGGGAGTCGCTAATAATGGTGTCATTCGAGAAATTACCGAAATAAAACTATCTTCTAGATTCAGGTAGGAAGTAGATTTAAGAAAAAAAAAAACAAAAAACAGAACTGTGTGGGTAATTCAATGCCGTGACCACCCGGGTAGCAGGGGCCAGAGGTAGGTCCTGAATAAAAGTGAGCAAAGAATGCGCATGAACGGCGATTTCCCTCCTTGGTAGGAAGACTCTGCACACGTCGCGCCCACCCCAAGCTCCCAGATACCGGGGGCGCGGTTCACCTTCCGAAGGACAAACGCACAGGTCGACCCTCTTTCTAAAGGGTTAATCGTCCCTCCCCGAGCGCTCGCTGCCGGGTGTGTAGCCTTGAGCACCTTTCGGTGACTCACGTCTTACGAATGTAAACGCACGAGTCCGCGGGAGGTCCCGGCCGGCCCCCCTCGGCTCGGCGATCCCAACACCCCCCGAGACTGCCCCCGCGCATCCCGCCCCCCGCCGACGGCCCCTCCGCGCGCCGCTGTCGGGACGCGCAGCCCGTGGCCGACCCGCGGGCCCACGAGGGCACCTGCACGAGCCACGACCCAGCGGCGACCGCAGACGCCGCCTTAAAACAAAAGAGGCGCCCGGGGCGGTGGGACCCGGCCCGCGCCCCCCGGCCGCCCGCCCCCTCGGCCCTGCGCTCCATGTGCGCATGAGCAGAGGCGCCTCCCTCGGTTCCTCCCAAGGCTAAACTTTCTAATTCCCTTCTTTGGGCTCCGGGGCTGCCAGGAGCGCGGAGAGCGCTCGCCCGCCTCGCCGGGTGAGGGAGCAAAGTGGCTGCGCGATGTTTTCCCCTTCCCAGCCCATCCCCCGCTTCCGTGGGAGCGACAGGAAATGAAAGGGCCCCTCTCCTCTCTCTGAACATTTGCCTTTTTTCTTTCCACCTCTCCAGAAAGGAAGACGGGAAGAAAGGGCAGGCGGTTCGCCGGGCGTCTTGTCCCCTTCCTCTGCTGTGTCCCCTTGGCTGCGGCCATGGGGCTGCTCCAGGTGTTCGCTTTCAGTTTCTTAGGTAATTCCGGGGAAACGGCGGGGGGGAGGGGGTCAGACTGGGGCGTGGGGGAAGAAAACCCCAAAGCCGCCGGGAGCCCCACCTTCCAGGGAACCGGAGAGGGACTGGTTGGAAAGGACGTCCCTGGGATTAAACGCCACCACCCTCGCCTCGGCGGTGGCCGGAGACGGCGCACGCGGAGCGCCGCGGCCCCGCATGCCCGGGCTCTGCGCCCGGAGCTCCGGCTCCTGCGGCTCCCAAGGCCGCTTCCCGCTGGGTTTCCCTACTGAGGAGCGCAGGCTGCCTGGGATGGAGGGCTCCCTAAGAACCCATTTCCCCCGAAAGTGCCCGAGCCCGAGCGCAGGCTTCGTCCTGGCAACAGATTGGGAACATGTGGCTTTAATTAACCCCATTTGTCTCCGGGTGGCACCAGACACAGCTGGAGCCGGCGCTTCCCTGGAATGGCGAAGCCACTCGGGGCCGCAGGGACTGTCCACTGGCCCCTCACTCGGGGAAGCGTCAGCTACAGCGAGGCGCCGGCGACCCTGGCGCGTACACGCACACGCTTTCCTTCCTGCGCACAGCTTTCCACGAGCACACTCGCACTCTGGCACCGAGGATGCGCGGGTGTGCAGCGTTTGGGGGGCCAGCCCCCCTGCCGCCGGCCCCAGGCGTGTCGAAGTGGCCGGTCTGCACATCCACCTTTTGTGGACGCAACCCCCGGGACATGAGGGTGGCGCGAGCGGTGGTGGGTTTCCCGAGAGGGATGCTGTCAGCTGCCTGATGAAGAGTCTGAGGCTCTGCGCGTCTTTCTTGTCACTCTTCTCCCGGCTTCTCTTTCGATAACCTCTCCATTGTGTCTTTTCTGTGTATTCTGCTTTCTTCCGCCCCTGCCTCCGCTGTTTCTTTCGCTTGGGCCCCACCCCGACCCTGTCGCCTGCTCCTTCCCGCAGCCCTGTGCGGAGCCGGAGTGCGCGGTCAAGAACCGGAGTTCAGCTATGGCTGCGCGGAAGGCAGCTGCTACCCGGCCACCGGCGACCTTCTCATTGGCAGAGCACAGAGACTTTCGGTGACCTCGACGTGTGGGCTGCACAAGCCCGAGCCCTACTGTATCGTCAGCCACCTACAGGTGAGATTGGAGCTGAGTTCAGGCTCTGCTAGCGCCGCCTCCAGTCCAGACTGACAGGGAGGCCCAGGGGACTCTGCGTCCTGCCTGCAGTCCAGATAGGAAGCGCAGCAGCCCGGGAATCCCGGATTAGGTTGGTAGCCTGCCCCATGTCACTTTGCACAGTTGCATCCGCCAAACATTTCCTGCCGTCACCTCTGTCACCTCTGCCCGCATGGCCAGTGTAGAAAGGCAGGGCTGCAGACAGACCTGGCCCCTGCCTTGACCTGGGGTCTCTAAAAGTCCCGATTTATAAAATTCCTTCCTCTTTGGAAATGTGTATTCAAGGTGGTTTAGGTGGTTTACCCTCTTCTCTACGAGCTGAGCAGTGGCCTTGGGTTTCCACATCTTTCTCTCGGGTAAAGGATACTCTGGCGCCCCACAAGGAAGGTGATACCAATCACAGAATGAACCCGTTTTCCTCTCCTCACTTGGTGCTGTTCCCAAATATCTCCATTAGGTCATGTCAGGATCAGATGTTTTCTTTTTCAAAATGTGCTGGTTGCCATGGGTACTCTGATAGAGGAAGACCAAAATGAAATTTCAGGGTACTACATGTTTCTAAAAGTGGACCCAGATTTAAGATTTCAGAGGTCATATTTATACATAACCAAAACTAATTTTATTTTTATTTTTTTATTTATTTTTTATTTTTTTTGAGACAGAGCCTCAAGCTGTCACCCTGAGTAGAGTGCCATGGCATCACAGCTCATAGCAACCTCCAGTTCCTGGGCTCAAGCGAGTCTCCTGCCTCTGCCTCCCAAGTAGCTGGGACTGCAGGCGCCCGCCACAGCGCCCGGCCATTTTTTGGTTGCAGCCATCATTGTTGTTTGGCAGGCTTGGGCTGGATTTGAACCCGCCAGCTCAGGTGTACATGGCTGGCGCCTTAGCCTGTTGAGCCACAGGCGCTGAGCCACCAAAACTAATTTTAAAAGAACGTTCAAAGTGTAAACTATCTAGAATCAAGATCCTCTTCCTTGATTTTTAAAAAGCGGGCTGCTGTCTCTGGTCTTCAGTCTCATGAGCAGTGCAAGTTCCACCCACCTGTGTAACTGCCCTTCAGAAGTGCACTGTGTAGTGTGGTTCGCACAGTAGATGCCTCGAGCTGGAGTCCCTCTTACAAAGCAGAAAGTCCGTTCTGGAGACCTAATAAATGAAACTGAAGGAATGTGGTAAAGTGGATTCCACTCATGTGCTTCCAGGTTTATACAGAGATGTCTAGACTGCTTCCTCCTGATTAGAGGGGAGACTATAATTAAACTTTTTTTTTTTAAGTTCTGGTGATTGTTCTCCAATACTAGTTTCCTTGACTACAAGTTAATGAAAGCAGTTGATACTATCTTTTACAATAATATTAGCATTTAACTTTTGCCTAAAATTTTGTGCTAACATTTACTTGAGAGGCCAGGACATCCTGTAAATGAATCACCAGATTCTGAAATCAGCTTTGACCAAAATGAGAATAGGATTACTTGTTTTAAAAGCAACTGGAGCCAGAACCTCTGGTTGATATGATTAGGCATGAAATCGTGGAGTGCCTTTCAAGGTAATAGGGCCCAAACAAAGGGACTGGACATGTTTTTTCTCACACATTTAGTGTTTAAAAATTGAGGCAGCGCCTGTGGCTCAAAGGAGTAGGGCGCCGGCCCCATATGCCAGAGGTGGCGGGTTCAAACCCAGCCCTGGCCAAACCCCCCCCCCAAAAAAAAATTTTTTTTTTGAGGCAAGAAGCATATTCTCTCCAGGTCCTAGTGCATCCTTAACTTTTGATCTCTGTATTTTAGTTAGTGCACCTTGCTAGTCTCCAAATCATTTTGTGAAGAAGGTTGTAACTAACTATATACAAATGTAAAAGGATAGTCAGTGGAGGGCGGCGCCTATGGCTCATTGAGTAAGGCTTTGGCCCCATATACCAAAGGTGGTGGGTTCAAACCCGGCCTCGGCGGAACTGCAAAACAGAAAAATAGCCGGGCACTGTGGTGGGCGCCTGTAGTCCCAGCTACTCGGGAGGCTGAGGCGAGAGGATCACCTAAGCCCAGGAGTTGGAGGTTGCTGTGAGCTGTGTGATGCCAAGGCACTCCACCGAGGGCGATAAAGTGAGACTTTCTCTACCGAAAAAAAAAGGATAGTCAGTTGATTTTGTCCATAGTAGCAGCCTTGATCAAATGCCATTTGTAAGATATAGACAGGGTGGCCATTGCACGTGAACTTTATGGCCACCCTCTATAATGGGTTTCTATATAATTAAGTCTTAGCATCATTTTCAGACTTAAGGATAATGTACCTTTCAAAAAATTTTGGTACAGAGTAGAGCTCCATGTGGAAAAGGGAAGTGTTAAACTGTGTGGTTTATGATTTGCCACAATGGAGTGCACAGAATGTAGAGACCTCTCTGAACTGCCTGGCGGCTGTGGCTCCCAATTTAGAAGAAAGAAAATGTGAGAAATTAAAAGCTACTCTAAAACCTACCAGGGGTAGGGATCATGTGCCCATCTAAGTCCTTACATGCCGCATTTTGACTGAATCCAAATATTACAGAACAAATTCTTTTTTTAAAAGAGGACCAGCAGAGAAGGATGAAGCTTTTCTTGCCTCTGGTGCTTAACAAAGAACAATCTAGAAATCAGAAGACTGCAGATTCCCCACCCCGACTCTGTCTTCATTCCTGTTCATGTGCATACTGGGGTTCTTTGAGGATAGGCTGGTTACCCATTCCCCAGAAATACCTACACGTGAGCCTACATGTCACCACCACTGATTCACTGCTTGGGCAGAGTAGAAACCAAGAAATCTTGTTCTGTAGTTCCCAAAGCTTCTCTAAATGCTTCTGCCTAATACTTGGTTTCTGCCTTATTTAGGTTTTAGAAACACAAGCCAAAAGAATTGTATTTTTTTCCTTTCATTTTCAGTTTGCTTGATGTCAGCAAAAATTCTCTAATTCCTCGTCTGCATTTTAAACTTTAGAGTAAGCGTCTCTAGCTATTTATTGAGATGACGGTTTAAGCCTAGAAATTTGATTTGATTACATCAATAGGTTGTGGAAACAATGCCTTCTTTTTCTTTTGACCTTGCATTTGTAAGAAAGGAAGAAATTATTTTCAGGCGTATTTTAGACTCAGTAAATTAAAAGTGAAAGGTAAGTCATTTAAGTAATTTTCAGACATTCATTTTTCCTGAAGCTAGTAAGTTTGATTTTTATATTGTGGGCTTGATGAGTTTTTAAATTTAAACAAAAATTTTTGATGAAATTGCTTTCTCGACTCATGAAACTAATTTTGTTTTCAGGAGGACAAAAAATGCTTCATATGTAATTCCCAAGATCCTTATCATGAGACCCTCAATCCTGACAGCCATCTCATTGAAAATGTGGTCACTACATTTGCTCCAAACCGCCTTAAGATTTGGTGGCAGTCTGAAAATGGTATGTGGTTAGTATGGGAACCAGTTCCGGGAGTGTGACTGGGAACCTGGGTAGGGTTTACAAGCTCCTGGGTGTTTGTAATTACCATTGGCTTCTCTGTTTTATAATTATGGCCTCTGACAGTTTTACTGCCTGGAGCACTAACTTCTCCTAGTAAAATTGGATCCTGCAGCATGCACTTCCTATAAGAAAGCCACTTTTCATGCTATAGACTAAAGGGACATTTCATCGTCCTCATCCAGAGGGAGCCTTTGGGGAGAATGTGTGTGCTGGGGACAGTCTGGGAAGACCCAATACTAGCTTAAGCCCTTATTCTTCCACAAAACATAGCATCATTCATTTCAATCCACCCCAAAAGAGAGGGCAGAAACCACCTTCCTTCCATCTACAGAAAATCTCATAATAGTAATAATAGTACTGAATAAACACCATGATGTAATTTTTCAAAGACTCTGTCAACGTGGATATGACCCCAAGTTAAACAGTTCCCCTAATGATTGTGTGAATCTAACCCCTTTTTCCTGTGCCATTTGGGTTTTTATGTAATATATTCATCAAATATAATATTATTGTAAAAACTAAGCCCAGATGAATTTCATATTTGTTTCTAACCTGAATGCTGAAATTTGGGGAATAAAGGTAGTTAAAACTACCTTTGTATTCAGAACAAGTCTATGAGAAAGGGTCCTCAAAGAAATGAATCTCAGGCTGGCCATAAAGAGCGTGAACACTACTTGATCTTTTTTTTCTGTGCCCAACACCTAGGGAGCCTCTGGATGTTTGCAGGCATTTATCATTTTGTAAAGAGAAACTCCTTTAATAGACTTCCTTGTCAGGTGGGCACAGTGGCTCATGCCTGTAATCCTAGCACCCTGGAAGGCTAAGGCAGGTGGATAGCTTGAACTCAAAGAGTTTGAGACCAGCCTGGGTAAGAATGAGACCCGACGCTACTAAAAATAGAAAAACTGGCTGGCCATCATGTCAAGTACCTGTAGTCCCAGCCACTCGGGTTACTGAGGCAAGAAGATTGCTTGAGCCCAAGAGACTGAAGTTGCTGTAAGCTATGAGGACACAATGGCTCTCTACCCAGGGTCCTCTACCCAGGTTGACAGAATGAGATTCTGTTAAAAAAAAATGTTAATAGATTTCCTTGTCATTGACTTTTAAATTGCAAAAGACCCTTGGTTTCTAGAGAGCGCTGGTTGTTCATTGGTTGCCCTTGGGAATCCATTAGTTATAAACTTGATTGAGATAGGTCTTGAGAAAACATGTGTCACTTTCAGCCATATTAATCCTTGTAGGGGAATATATTGGTTTATAGTCTCTGGAAATCTGTACTGCATCCAAGAGGACTTCTGAAACAGCATAGAGTTTATTATGAGCAGGGACTTGGAGCATTTCCTGATTACCCATGTTCTTCTAGTAAGATGGAGCAACAGAAGATGCCTCAGTATTAGGATCAAGACTGTTCCTGTTTTGGTTGACAGAGAGCGAAACAGTTTTCCATGTGCCATAGTTTGTTTTTTTTTTTTGAGACATGGAGACTGAGTCTGACTCTGTTACCCCAGGCTAGAGCGCCTACCTGCCGTAGTGTCAGCCTAGCTTACAGCAACCCCGGAGTCCAAGCATTCTGCCTCAGCCTCCCAAGTAACTGGGAGTACAAGTGCTGCCACAGTGCCCAGCTAATTTTTTCTACTTTCAGTAGAGATGGGGTCTCACTCTTGCTCAGACCCGTCTCAAACTCCTGAGCTCAGACAATCCTTGCACCTTGTCCTCCCAAAGCACTAGGATTACAGGTGTGAGCCACCATGCCTGGCCCATGTGCAATAGTTCTAAAGGAAGGTTTTTCTTAGTTAAGTCAAGAGTTAATCAGCTTTGAATCTGGAACAAAAAGAGTCTGAATGCCAGAAAGAAGAGATTTTTCACATAGAGGGCATGAGTTCTCCATCTAACAAGGGGTTAGATAAGATTAGACTGATGGAACTTAGTCTTTAGAAAGTCAGACTGATCGTTACTACAACCCAATCATGTCTGTCTAAGAGTTCATAATTAAAGACTTTCTTAATGAATGTGATTTTATCTATTTTCTGTGTGTTTTGCATGAGTTGTGATTATATGGGGCGGCGCCTGTGACTCAGTGATTAGAACACCAGCCCTATATACCGAGGGTGGCGGGTTCGAACCTGGCCCCGGCCAAACTGCAACAAAAAAATTGCCAGGCGTTGTGGTGGGTGCCCGTAGTCCCAGCTACTCAGGAGGTTGAGGCAAGAGAATCGCCTACACCCAAGAGCTGGAGGTTGCTGTGAGCTGTGATGCCACAGCACTCTACCGAGGGTGACAAAATGAAACGATGAGTTTAAACGATCCGTTTTCAGGCAGAGGAGCAGGCTTGGAATGTGCAGCTGTTTTTAACTTACCCTTCAGGATGATCTATTCCTGGGTCTGACAGAAATCAAATATACTATACGAGAATGACCTTGTTTCTTTTCTCCGTGATTTTTCTTCCTATATTAAAAACAAAAATACCCAACAAAGCGGTAGTGCTTTTTCAGGTTATAAAGCTAAAGGGAACGTGCCTTTGGTGCGTGCATTGCCGCATATTCTGTTGCAGGATGGCTCTATTCTTCCTTTGTGCTTTATGTTATTTCGTTATCTCTTAAATTTGAACAAATACTGTAGATGTTTAAAAACCTGGAAAAGGAGAAATGTATAGTTGCTTAGCTAACATTTCAACTCAAAAATAAACGTCCATAGTCGTTTTGTACTATGGTTCTTTTTAATAAGTTAGATAAGGTTAGTTAGCATGATTATAATGTTTTTCTTTAACATTCCAGCTAACTCATATCCGTTCCAGTGACCACTTTTTCCCCCCCAATTGACTGGGCAGTTTTCCAGCAGGAGAGTTTATTTCAAAAGGTCCTCCTGATTTCTTGAAAATACACCCATCTGTGACATGATTCATTCTGACACATTCCTGTCTTCCTGCATTTAAGACATCTTTTGCTCTAGAAAATGGACCCCAGAAGCTCTCTCAAACACAGGGACTGTGGAAAAGTGTTCTTTACCAAACAGGCAGGCTTGAGCACTCCAGGGATTGGGAAGGAGGTGCTTTCTATCCCTGGAATTCCAGTGGCCTTTTTATTTAGTGTGTAAAGTGGGACCGACTGACCCACAGGGCATGGTGCAAAGGCTCATTTGTTTGTTCAGGCTTTCCCCTGAAAGAGAAGATGTTAGTATTTGTTCTGGGCCAGTTTGTTTATTTGACTGATTCTTTGTCTCTTTGGCATTGGTTTTCAATTGTGGAAATGCATCCAGAAGTTTCCCCATCAGGGATAGGATTTTCTAAGTTGGAGTATAACTAACACATGTGGTAGGCTGTTATTTATTTTCTTTGCTGCTGCATGGAGAAAAAGGAATATTTGTGTTTCTACTGGAAGAGGGTTGTGTCCCTGTGCATCAGACTGCAAGCTGACCCCCTCCTGTGCACAGGAAGTGCCTCTCCCCCTTCCCCCTTGGGGAGTCACTGGGCTTAGAGAGCTGGAAAGATGTTTCACTTCTTCCTAGGCAAAAGATGTCTTTCTTGACAGCACTTGAGGCATTCTGCCAGATGTCTTGTTCCAGTGAGCAGATGCAGCACGTTGAACTTCAGAATGATTTGTGGAAAACTGAGAACTCATTCTGATTTGTGGTTTGCCACCTTAATAAGTACAAAGGATTCTTGTCTTACCCTCAGCTTAAAGCAGAATGCAAAGACGATTTCTGAGGAACATAAAGATAGTTTTGTTTTGTTTTTTTTAAGAGACAGATTTTCACTTTGTCGTCCTTGGTAGAGTGCCGTGGCATCACAGCTCACAGCAACCTCCAGCTCTTGGGCTTAGGCAATTCTTTTGCCTCAGCCTCCCTAGTAGCTGGGACTACGGGCACCTGCCACAACACCCGGCTATTTTTTTTTTTTCAGTTTTTTTTTGGCCGGGGCTGGGTTTAAACCTACCACCTCCGGCATATGGGGCCGGCACCCTACTCACTGAGCCACAGGCGCCGCCCACCCAGCTATTTTTTTGTTGCAGTTTGGCCAGGGCCAGGTTGGAACCCGCCACCCTTGGTATATGGGGCTGGTGCCCTACTCACTGAACTACAGGCGCCACCCCATAAAGATAATTCTTTTTAAAAAATGGCCTCAACTATTCACAGATGTTCCTGTTTATCTTACTGTTTACTTTTTTATTTCTAAAAACTCTATAGGTGTGGAAAATGTTACTATCCAACTGGATTTGGAGGCAGAATTCCACTTTACTCATCTCATAATGACTTTCAAGGTAAGAAATCCCTAATTTTCTCACGAATGACATGGGAGAGCACTGTGTGATTTGCCCATTTCAAAGCATATGTCTGTTGTGAGTTGGCCTAAATGGGAACTTAAATGTCATTGCCATGAATTGGGATAATTTAAACCTGGGCATGAATTGCTACATGTAACAAATACTCTATCTTCACGGCAATAGGTAGAAAAGAGCCTCTGTTCTAAGGTAATTCAACTGTGAACTTTTAATTGGGTATCTTTTTATTTCCCAAAGAGTAAGACAGTATTGACTCTCTCCCAAACCACAATAAAACATCTGGCGAGTAAATCCCTGATCCCTTGTGTTTATGTTTTAATGCTGAGTTTGGTAACTGAAAAGGAAGCGTATTATCTTTGGTTTTCAGAGTTCTGCAGTATTTGTGGGAATGGTTTCACGGTTTCTTGAGTAATGTGTGTGCCTTCTTCAATGTGGGTTTTCTCATTTTTTTCTTTTAGAGATGTAAAATGACTCCAGGACTAGGGAATGTCTCTGTACAAAGTCCCTTTGTTTCTTCTTAAGCAGCTGCCTGGAAATAACAGACTTCCCATGGCTTAAAGTACATGTTGGCGCACATAAAACCCATAATTTACTTATTTTCTCAGATTAAAATCACTTTTGAATAGTTTTCCGTTGGGTTGGGGCCTTATCTGTACCCTCTCAGTTTAGGAAAAGGTGCCAGGGATAGATTTACCATGTGGACAGGTAGCCATGAAAGTCTCACTTGTGTCTGCCACCAAAGCCTGGGAGGCCATGGGGCAAGGGTGGGTGTGGGGTCAGGATGTGACCAGGAGGGACACTGGGCCATGTGGTTCCCAGGCTGAGCTGTTTGTCCTCGGCCCATGGGCAGGGAGGGGTACAATGGGACTGCAACACCTGATATTGAGCGGGCTGGGAGGGCTTTCACTATGTAACTCGGCAGTCATTCTTTGTCGCCAGCCCCTGTCCCTCCACTGGGCACATGTTGAACCTGGTGATTAATTTGATACTCATCCGCACAAGAGGATGTTTCCTTTATGTCATGTGACACCTAAAAATATGCAGAATCATCTGGTTAATGTTCATGGCCCTGTATTTTGCTTTGGAGAGGGCATCTGATCACATACATGCATAGTTTAAAGTTTGTTTATATCCAGAATTCTTTGGGGCACATAGTCTGCGGTTGAACACTCATTCCAGTGAATGCAGTGGGCAAAGATCAGCTTCCTCATGTGAGCAAGAGCAGAAGGTCAAACAGAAGAGGCGGTGACTGTGCTGAGACCTAAAGAATGGCACAACTTATCAGACTTGTTTTTGTAGGGAACTCATCCTTCGGGTTCTGGCTCCTATGAGAAAAGCAACCGCTCTGGGCTTGGGTGGACTTGGATGTGAACCCCTGTAACCTTTTCCTGGCAGTCATGGCCAGAGCTTTGGCTTTCCCATGTAAAAGGAAGTCAAACAGGAGGAATAATCCTGCATCAGAGGACTGTGTGATGTGCCCTCAGTTCGGGGCATAGGGATGATCTTGCTGCCCTGGTGTATAATGGGAACCAATTTTACAAATGCTGATTCTCAGCGTGTAGTAATTGCTCTACAGATATTTACTGAATAAATGAGTAAGTGGACAATAGAATTCAACCATCTTCTGTTTTCAAGAAACGACCCTACCCCCTATGGGATATTTTGAAGATAGCGCAGTGACTGCTGTCTGGGAGCTTCCGGTCTTCTCAGGGAGAAAGATATCCTTGCAGGTACCCTGTACCACTTGACAGAATGTGCTAACTGCCGAAGGAGAAGTTGAGGCACTGTGCCAGCAGGAAGGAGGGAGAGATTAAGTTCAGCCTGGGACTAAGGGGAAGGCTTCCCAAGGAAAGGACGGGCTTGACCTCGGCCAGGAAGGTTGAGCAGTATGTCAGGTGTCAGTGGGAGGAGATGGAAGAAACGTCATCCGGGGTGGAGCAAACGGACGCAAAGCTCTGGTGGTGAACAGACTTGGGTCAACAGGTAGTATGTAGCTGTGCCTCCAGTTTGGAGCAGCGAGGGGAGGAAAGGGAAGGAAAAGCAGATTAAACTCAACCTGATTCCTTGCTGAGAAGTGTGAACTCTGTAAGAAATTGGGAGCTATTGACACGAATATGAGCCCTGTCTTTCAGGAATTAGCCCAGGAGGAAAGGCAAAGGAAGGGAAGGGGAGAGAGGAAAGCCAAAGAAGAGAGGATTGGGAGGCTCTTACTGAGGTCAGCATCCCTAGGGGGTGATGTTGGTGATAACACTGGCTGTGAGCCCTGTAAGTGTTACTTGGAAAGCTTTTTCAAGTTGCATGTATCCCTTTGCTCCATACTCTTATGCCCTCTGCCGCTCCTGCTTTTGAGAATTATTGCCAAGGGCAGTCACTTACATCCTTTAGAATCGAAGGTTGAACCATGAAGTGGTGGAAAGGCTAGAAGTGGAACAATGGAAGGAAAGGGCTGAATCAGAAATTACTTACAGTTCAAACTAAGTAACTGGGAAGATGTTGAGACCACAAAGAGTAGTGGAGTCGGGAGAGGACAGGTTGGGGAAGATGACGAGCCCTTGGTTCTTCCTTGCCGGGTTGGCCATGGAGATTGCTAAGTGGAGGTAGACTACCAAAAACCCACGTCACATGATGCAGATCTAGGGCTCCTAGCTCTTCTGCTCATCAGACATCCAGAGCCAACTCTGCAGCAATGTGGAGAACATTGATGACCAAGCAAAGAACGTGGAAAAACTTCCATTCTTTAGGTAAAATGTATGGTTCTGGTTTTCAGCAGCTTCTTAACTCCACAGGAAATTGGATGACTTGTTTCCAGAGGGGTAGGAGAAAGCATCACAGCCAGGACTGGCCTTCACGCTTTTTTGCTCTGTTCTCTTTTGACTCGGACATGGGCTAGACTTGCTCCTCTCAGGCTTTCCCCGGGTTCCGCCAGCCAGGACCCTGGTCTCATGGGGAGCTTGCCCTGCTTCTTGGCACACATGGTTCAGTGAGTCATTAAATTTTTTTCTCTCTTAATTTACAATTCTTAGTCTAATGTTCTCTGGAGTTTAATAAGGTATCATTGTCATGTATTCCAGGATAGGTGAAAAATAAGAAACTGAGCAGCTAGTGATGAGTAAGTCAGAGAATCTGTCAAAGTATAACCTTCTATTTTCTTACCCTTGACTTTTTTTATCAGAGAAGAAAAGCCAGCAGGATTATTAGGGGAAGACAAAAGGAGGTCTTGGCATGTTTCACCATTAGCTCTCACCCAAATTTCTGTCAAGCTTTGGTTTTAATTCAGAAGTGAGTGCCTCTATTCGGATTCTGTTTTCTAGGTCAGCTTAACTTTCCTTTCATCTTCCTCCATTGTTATCTTTCTTCCACTTCCCAAAATGCTCTCCCTGTGCTTGCCAGTGTGGAAACCTTCGCCTGCTTGCCTGTTTTTAGTGCTCATTTGGCAACATCTCTCATTTCCACTTGACCCTGTTCCCCACACCCTCCCTTGGCTTGGGGGTTCTTTCTTCTGTTTCTTCTCCAACACACATTTTTCAGTCTTCTACTGTGCTGTTAGCCAGTGAGGGAGGAAGGTAGGTTTGGTCTTATTCAGCATGGATTTCAATCTAAGTTCTGCCTAGGACTAGCACGTCAATTACATCTGAGCCTCATTTTCCTCGTCTATAAGACAAATGTGTTGCAAGGGGGTATTAGTTTCCTAGGGTTATGATGGCAAAATGTCACAGACTGGGTGGCTTCAACTGTGAGAACCGTTTTCTCACAGTCCCAGAGCCTGAGACCCAGGTGCTGGTGGGATTGGTTTTTTGAAGCCTCTGTCCTTGGCTAGTGGACAGCTGTCTTCTCTCTGTGTCTTCACAGGCTCCTCCTTCTACACGTGTGTATGTCCTGATCTCTTATGCTAATAAGGACGCTAGTCATACTGAATTAAAGCCCACTCTCATGGCCTTGTTTTACCTGAATTGCCTCTTTAAAGACCAGTCTCCACATACAGTCACATTCTGGCCTATGGAGTTAGGTCTTTAACATGTGAATTTTGCAGAAACACAAATCCCCCCATGATAGAGAGTTCAATGAAATAATGTACTTAGTGTTAATGGCTCCACTCTGTTTTCCTTCTCTGTCCAAATACATCTTCCTAGAGAACAGTTAGTCTTCATCTGGCCCTTTGCTTTGTTTTTTTTTTTCTTTTTAGACATCACAAACATGGAGATTTCAGATATCGTGTTTCTGCATTGCCTTCCACCCTCATGTTTCAAGCTCCATTCTTCATTCTTTTTTTTTTTTTTTTTGAGACAGAGCCTCAAGCTGTCATCCTGGATAGAGTGCTGTGGCATCACAGCTTACAGCAACCTCCAATTCCTGGGCTCAAGCAAGTCTCTTGCTTCCGCCTCCCAAGTAGCTGGGACTACAGGCGCCCGCCACAATGCCCGGCCATTTTTTGGTTGCACCCATCATTGTTTGGCAGGCTCAGGCTGGATTTGAACCTGCCAGCTCAGGTGTACATGGCTGGTGCCTTAGCCCGTTGAGTCATAGGCGCCGAGCCTCAAGCTCCATTCTTGCAGCTGACGGCTGGACCACTGTTTCTGATTGTCATCGATGTCTCCATGTGGACACCACACATGTGACTAGCCCACAACTAAATGCCTTCACTCCTCCATGTCTTTGTCCTGGGCCTCATCCACCCAGCTGCCCAAGTGCAGGTGCCTGTGTTTCTTTCTTGTACCTCGCTTTTCATTGGAATCTGATTGGTCACCAAGGGGAATTCAGTGTATTCTACATCACTAAATTTTCAGAACAGTCAATTCCATCCATTTCTGTCCATGTTATAATTGTTTGAGTTAAAAACCTTCATTTCTTTTCTTTCACTTGGTTTCCCTGTATCTTGTATTGTTGATGTGCAATAACTCCGCTACAGAGTTATTTCTCTAACCTGCAATCTGATCACTTCATTCTATCCACTTAAATTTTCTGAACTTCCTTTTTCATTGCAAAAAGGTAAACACCTTCCTACTGTGTGCCAATTAACCCTTTCTGCCATGTGCAGACGCCTGAACCCCCCTCTGCCTGGACAACACCTTGTTACACATTGAAGATCCAATTTGAAGTCATCTCTGTGAAATACCTCCTACCTCTTTTTTTCTTGGTTGTAAGATATGCATAACATAAAATCTACCATTTTAAGCATTTTTAAGCGCACAGTATAGTGGTGTTAGTTGTATTCACAATGTTGGGCAACCATTATAAGTATTTCCAGAACTTTTCATCACCCTAAACAAATTCTATAACCCTTAAGCAGTAACTCCCCATTTCCCTCTGCCCAGCCCCTGGTCACCTCTAAGTGCTTTCTGTCTCTATCTACTTAGCTATTTTAGATGGTTCATATAAGTGGAATCATGCAATGCCTATCTTTTTTAGGGGGGGGAGAGCTGAGGCAGAAGAATCACTCGAGCCCTTGACTTTAAGGGTGTAGTGAGCTGTAATCATTCTATTGCACTCCAGGCTGGGCAACAGAGAAGACCCCATCTCTAAAAATAAAAAAATGTGTCCTTTTGTGTGACTTATTTTACTTAGCGTAATCAGGGTTCACCCATGTTGTAGCATGTATCAGTGTTTCTTTATTCCATGTTACAGGTGAATAGTATTTTATTGTTTCTCTTTTCATAGTTGATGGGCACTGGGGTTGTTTCCTTCTTTTGGCTATTCCAAGTAGTGCTTCTGTGAGTATTCATGTACAAGGGTTTGTTTGAGGTCCTATATTCAGTTATTTGGGGTATAACCTAGCCGTTGAGTTGCTGGATTCTCATTTCCTTACTAATTAATCCCTTCCTCTTTTTTTCCCAAAGTACACTGCTCTACTTTACACCCATATCTGTATTGCACTGGACTATACTTGACTTATATGTCTATACAGATGGCTTATAGGCTCCAGGCTGGTACTGAGTAGGTAGTCACTATACAGAGTAGACCTACTGAATACTAAATGGACAAATGAAAGAACAAGTACTCAGACTGGTCAGTCCTTTGTGGGCGGGGGACCAAATACAACCATGTGCATTTGCTATTAAGGCCTGTTTGTAATCAGCTTCTAAAGAGAAACAGTTTACTAATCTAGTAGGGTGGGGAAAGTGAAAAATTTAGAGACTAGATACTTTCCTTGCAAGAAGAGGCTCCATGAATAGTCTGGCATACTTGAAATATCACCGTTCTGAAATTCCAGTCACATCCAGTCAGGGTCTATGGCCCACCGTTGAGTGACATTTGCACCTGGGGTTTCAAAAAAACGCAGATTGCCAGTAAGAAACATCAGATGAGACCTTTGTTGTCTGCCTTTAGACATTCCGTCCAGCTGCGATGCTGATAGAACGATCGTCCGACTTTGGGAGAACCTGGGGCGTATACAGATACTTTGCCTATGACTGTGAGAGCTCGTTTCCCGGCGTTTCAACTGGCCCCATGAAGAAAGTGGATGATATAATTTGTGATTCTCGATATTCTGACATTGAACCCTCCACTGAAGGAGAGGTTTGTTCCCTGTTTCATTTTCTACTTGCAGATCTGCTTTTTGATCATTGCAAAAATACCAATTACTCTTATATCCTTTCTTTAGGTGATATTTCGTGCTTTAGATCCTGCTTTCAAAATAGAAGATCCTTATAGCCCAAGGATACAGAGTAAGCTTATTTTCAAGTAAAAGCTTTGATGGGAAACAGCCGTCACAGGATAAGTTTTACCCAGAGTGGTTTAGCCCTACTGCTCAAATTTAAACATTCAAGGCTAAATTCACCGTTGTCATTTTCCTCTTCCCTGTGTGGTATCTTACCAGGGGTCTTAGAACTGGCAGTAATAAGAGGCCTCACTGATGGGATACACATTTTGATAAGAGTAAAAGATTTATATAATAAGTACTCAAATCATTATGTTAATCATGGTGTCTTATTTATTTTCTTGCTGAGTATGTTAGGGTATAGATTAAGCTTTTGTAACAAAGTATTCCAAAAAATACAATTGCTTGACTAAGATACACATTTTCCATTATGAAATCAACAAGAGGGATTTCCAGAGAAAAAAATGTAGCTCAGTTGCCATAATTAGGCTTACCAAGTAAAATACAGGGTGATGCCCAGTTAAATTTGAATTTTAGGTAAATAACGAATTCCCATACAATATTTGTGGTTGATATAATTATGACCTATGTGATATTTGGGACATACTTATACTGAAAAATAGTTTTCTGCTATTCACATTTAACTGAACGTCCTTTATTTGTATGTGCTAAATCTGGCAACCCTAGGGTTAAGGCCACTCATGTTCCTAAGTTCATCCACATTAGCCCACCACCACCATATTTTCATCCCAAGGAGGAAGTAGTGGGCACTAGAATTCCATCTAAAGATGAGACGTGGAATCTGTACTCATCACTTCTGCTCTCTCCCCATTGGCCAAAATTAGTCACATGGCTATACTGCAAAAGACCCTGGGAAACATTGTCTAGCTGGTGGCCATGTGCTCTGTAGAACTCTGGGCTAAGGCTCTCACTGTCAGAAGAAGAAAGAGAATATTGAGGGAAATCAGAAGTCTTGCATGGTAAGTATATTCAAGAAAATGAGGGTTGTGTGTCATTCAATAGATGATTAAAGTGAGGCTCAGAGTTGGGCTGTGTCACTACATAAAGTGATATGTAGCTGTTAAGTCAGATCTGGAATTCTATGTTATGATGCTCAGCTCAGAGCTCTGAGCTATCCTACTGTAGCCGTGTGACCTGCGCAAATAATTTACTTAAAACTTTTTTTCAGCCTCTTTCTTCTTTCTTTTTTTTTTTTTTTTTTTGAGACAG